>JAJOOS010005285.1:0-14024 GCA_029582725.1 Solanum chiquidenum | reverse complement strand
TCGTTATACTTTACGTATGTATATATCTTTGCCGTTAATTTTTTAGGTTGTGTATACCCTTAACTCAAACGGAGGAACACGTGGCATCATCCTAGGCATTTATCCGATTTTGATTTATTTACCCAAAATTTTCAAAAAAAAAAAACCACCCAACTATCCATTCCTAAAATACAATGAAGACCCGAATTAAAAATATGTTCCAAAAATCGCCAGAAAGCAGTCTTCTAATTCATCAATATGCCTGAGTTTGAGATGATTATTCCACTGTGTGATCCAACTGATTCTTTTAACCTCAAATGCATTGTTATCCGCCCTTCAAAACATCTTGTTCTCCACCTCTAATCTATGCTTTGTTCTCCAGTGTTGCAATTTTGTGGGAAATTGCTTTTGTTCTTCAGTATTGCAATTCGTTGGACATATAATTTCTTATTGCCTCAATTTCTTATGCATCGTTCTCCACCCTCTAATCTATGTTTTCCAAAAGATAAATTGAATCAGTGGAATCGTCCATCAATCTCTTTTGATAGCCGGCGACGGAGATCCGACATGTCTGACAGATGGAGCTAATGCAAACTGAGGTGTCACCCCATCGCTAGCCTAACTCGTCGAAAAGACCCAAAAGACACCACCACCAAATTATATTTCAAGGCAGCGCCACCGTGGATGGTTCTCAGTCACGGCATCGCCGCCGCATCATGCCACCAAAATGATAATCGACAATGCAATTCTGTGGGAAATCATCTCAGCAACACTAATACGTTAACAACCTCAATTGGATCACAACAGGGCTCAATGAATTTGGAAATTAGGATTTGATGTTTAAGTTGAGTTTGGTTTTTAATTCGGGTCTTAATTGGATCTTAGAAATGGATAGTTAGGTAAATAAATTAAAATCGGATGAATGCCTAGGATGATGCCACGTGTCCCTCCGTTTAGGTTAAGGGTATACACAATCTAAAAAATTGACGGCAAGGGTATATACATACGTAAAGTATAACGAAGGGTATACACATACCATTTATGATAGTTCGGGGGTATATTTGTCCTTTTTCCCTAGTTTTTTTTCATGTGTATAAGAAAACGCTTAAATGTGGTTACTATCTATAGGTTTCCTTTCTTATTTATTGGCAACCAAAGATCTAAGAACCTTATATTTTTTTTATGTATTAAATTTGTTAAAAGTATATTTATAATGCTTAACCTAATCCTAATAAGAGTTTGAGTTTTTCACTTTGTTATAGGGAAAAGAATTTAAAAAAAATTCTGGTACTTTACGTCTAATTTTACCTTTTATTAAAAGTTTGACTCATCCATACATTATAACAATTTTGGCTAGAAATATTAAATAGGAATGTTGGCAAGATGTTGATGTTTTGCTATATTCTCCACTATTTAGACTTGCAAAATGTCCTCAAATATCATAAATTTATAAACGAGAGAGAAATGAAGTTAGGGTTTTTCCTTTGTCAACCATTGATCTTTTTCAGTCAATTCTTCTTGCTACGGGGATGAGACTTTTTTTCAGCAGCAGAACTTAGGGTTTTTCCTTTGCCGACCATTGATCTTTTTCACTACTTAAAAAAACAAATTTTGCTTTTTCATATATAGAAACGAGAGACAAATGAAGCAGGAGAATTGAACTGCTCTGTGCGTTTATTATGAGTACTTTATAAAGCAAATTGATTTGGTATTTATAGCCCAGAGGAGTCATAATCCAGCCAATCACAAAGATTGAACTTGTACACCATTGAATTAATGGAAGGGCAAATAAATGCATGGTGGATAAAGATAATGTTGTCAATCTGTGTTTAAAAAACAGTAATACTGATTACCAGAAACTTTGCAGAAACACGAAATTACCAAAGTTTCCAATGAACCAGTGAAAAATAGAAATTAATTAACAAAACTAAAATTTGTAAAAATGTACCAAAATCTGGAAAAATTGAATAGGAAGAAGATCAAGCCCACTGAATGCACATTGTGCCCTTAAGGATATTATTCCCCTCTAGTATCCGAGGTTTGATTTGGAATATGTCCTCCGTGGATAGAATGATCTCAATCACCAGTGTATTGATACCCAAAACTCTGGTGTCAGCGAGCCACTCAACGGCAGTAAAGTACACGAAAAATATTTGTGCAAAAGAAGAAGAAGAAATCAGAATTTTTCGTAAGTAAAAATTCTGAAGAACCAGTGGTATTTATAGCCAAGAAGCACTGGTTCCGAAAGGTTGCAACCTTTCAGAAACCACACAACCATTCCAAAGAGTTTGCAACCTTTCAAACGGCTATGACTGTTCTGGAAAGTTGCAACCTTTCAAAACAGTCATCTCCAATGGCGGGAAATTCAAATTAAAATGGGAAAGTGTTTTAAATAAAATAGGTCGCGCAGATTCGAGTCGGGTCGGAACGTTTCGGTTAATTAACTAAATAATTGAAATGTTTTGGCCATTTAATTTAATTTAATTAATTAAATAGTTAAAACAAACTTTGTCCAAAAAATAATCTCTCGATCGATCATTTTCCGAAGCCGAGCGAGCGACGACGACGACGGCGCGAGAGGGGGTTCCTCTTTCCAACTCTTTTAACAACTAATAGAAGTGTTTCTCTATTTAAACCCTTATATTTTTCTTTCCATAACCAATGAGGGAGAAATGTCTTTTTACTAAAGCATAAGAGAACTTTTCAAGTTCCTCTCTTTTCATCTTCCCTCCATTTCCCATTAACTTGTTGACACTCAATTTTGACCTGCCACGATAGGAATTAATTTTTTGAGCTTCCTAATTTTCAAACAATTTGAAATAATTGGTTTTGTGAAAAAAACTCAAAATATTTCTCAAGTTTTTAAAATGATTTTACTTATTTATGTGATTAACGTGTTTCATATAGGTACACATATTCAATTAGTTTATTATTATTTTTTAGTAGTTAAGATGCGTCACTTTTTATGCTTATGAGTTAAATATTTTATTAATGTAATCTAGTCTGAATTATAGTTATACTTTTAAGACAATTGGCTTAATTATTTTATAATTAAGATCAATTATTTATTTTGTTAAGATTAAGAAGCTCGCAATTGATTAAGGTTAATTCGTCTTATTTAACTTTTCGTCAAATTCACCAAATTAATTCAAATCGGCTATGTCCTTAATTTTATATGGCTATAATTGCAATCCATTTAGCCATTTTATATTTGCAAAATCTAGCCCATTTGTTACAAGCCTAACAATTTCATTCAACTCTATTTTTGGGCCTTTTTACAATCCAACTTCAGCTGGCCCAAATTCTGCTCACATTTCCAGCAGCCCACTCCCATTTCCTTCAATTCCCCTCCAATATTCCTTCAACCCATTATCCGACAATGCAATTCCAACCCACAAAATAATAACAACATACAACAACACTAGCCGCCCCAGCCCATTAATGTCTCCAATTTCCAGTCAACATTACGCCCAGCCCATTAATAAGTACAGCGTACAATCCCAACGACCCCTGCATCTTTTTTTTCCTTTTCTCGACACAAAGCAGCCCAATACTGTTCCAGCAGGCACAGCAGCAGCAAAAGCACGCGTTTTCGTCCTTGGGGGTGCGAGATGAGGCCACGTCGCTGCCCAAGGACATTGTCTTTGATCCCAACCGTTGATTTCCCCTTCCCTCTTTCGGAATGTGGCGAAAATCGCAGAAAAAAAGGTGTTTGCCCGAAAGGGTGAATTGTTTTTTGATTTTTGAATTCGGAGTTGGGGCCTGTTTCGCCCGAATCTTTGGTCCATTTTCGAACCCATTTTTCCCTTCTATATAATCGTTGTTTATTCACTGTTGATAGGGGAGATTTTTATTTTATTTTTGGTTTTTGATTTAGCGAAATACAAAGAATAATTCGAGAAAAAGCAGGCAAAATACATGCTAAATATATCAAGAAAGCAAAGAGAATAGGAGATTTCTAGTCCAAGTTTTCCTCTGTTCCATTCCGCTGCTAGTGTTCTCTCCACGTTCAGTTGGGGTTTGAGGTTCTATTCGAACCCGATATTTTTCGCTCGTGCCTCGTGTTTCAGTGTGGAGGTTGTTGCTCATCCTCACTCGTTTCATTTCGTTCGCTGCCCGAAAAGAGGTAAATCCCTTCTTAGCTTTATTCATCTATGTTGTTCTTTTTATGACGTGTTTTCTTGGTTGTGTTTGCAATTTGTTCATGTGCTGGCTTTGTTTTGGTCATTACAAGTTAGGATTTGGTAAATGAGTATTGGCTAGTAATGTCATTTTCTGCCTATTTGAGATCATTTGTGTATGCATCCTATTTTGGAGAAGTTTACTGCTATTTGCTAGTATGTCGGATATCATTCTTGTTTGGTCATGAGCTCTCCACGGTTCGATTTCTTTCTGTCATATTTTTCCTATTCCAATACAGGCTTAGTGTAAAAATGATTATCAACTTATTTATTGTCTTTGGTTTTGTACTTTGTTCATTGTATTTGCTTAAGCCATGATACAAAGTTCAATAGAAAATTACTCTTGTTTGCCTATGTTTTTCGAATCTCTGACATCTCTTTGCCCTCTAATCTAGTTCGAAATGTTTCATTGTTTGTAAGTAAAAATGGTATAAAGTCTGAGTTTCTTGTTTTATTTTTTTGGATATTAGTTTGTTGGAGCTTAGTCTTTAAGATTATTTGATGCATGATTTATTTTGGTAATAAACTTTTTTTGTGTGTCGATCCTTTAGCTCCTCTTTTGAAGCAAAGGAGCTAATTTATGCTCGGTCACTTTCCTGTAAGGTGCAAAAATTGAGATTTCATGAACCGTTGTGTAAGATCATGTTGTTGTTAAATTTTATTGTCCCTTCTATTTGAATCTGGATCTTGTTTAAATTGTTTACTGTCTAGCTACAGATGGCTAAGTATATGAACAATGGTAATAACGAATAGATCGCCTTGCCTCAATGATTATTATTAAGGTTGCCTCTCCCGCGGTCTGATTATCATTGCTACATTAGTTTGAACATTTAATATATTTTCATCATATTCAAGCATGCTAGATTATAGTGCGTCATCTAATATGCCCCCATTTTGTTGATTATTAATATTAATGTGCTATTCCCTTTTAGAATGAACATGTGTGAGGCATTTTTATTTAATGTGATAAGCAGTGATATGTCTTTTTTGATCAACTCAAATGTGTTTTCTTACTGTCAAATATAGACTTCTTCTCTTCTTAATTTATGTCTCCTGGAAATCTATCAAGTATACATTGGTAGTAGCCTTATTTTGTTGTGAATTTCCTAGTTTACCTTGTTATGAATTAAACTCATACCATTTTACTTTTTTATTTTTTTTGTGAATAACTTTAAGTGTGAATGCTAATCTTATCACCCTTTCTTTGCATGTGTAATCTGTCTGAGTTCGCCACGAACTCATTCCATTTCTCCTGCGTTTCGGGAGAGCCGTAAAGGCTCAAATTTCTCTGTCCGAGTCAGGCAACTATAGAAATCGACGAACAGGTCTCGAAGTTGGAAGAATGCGAAAGCGGATAAGAATTGAAAAAAGATTGGGCCAAAGGCCCACTCTTTATATAAAAAGGGATTGCATTTTTTTATTTATTTATTTGACCTAATTCCATTTAGTCATTATGCTTATTATATTGTTAGAATTTAGGACAGTTGGTGAGAATTGGGCCTTTTGGTCCAAAACAAAATTAGGCCCAAGTGTTGGTCCAGGCGGACAGAAAAACCAAACTTGGGCCCGAGTCTCTTTCCCCCTCTATTTTATTGTGTTTACATGTTTGTTAATATTTGTCTCTAACCTTAAAGTCGAAAAATTCAAATCCCCCAAAAGACACCCATTTTGAATTAATTACTTAACTATATTATTCATCTTTACTTGACTCAAAAAAAAAATAAATAAGTTTACAAAAATATTTCAATTGAATAATATTCTAATATTTTTCTCTTAAAAAGGTACTAACTAAAATAATTCATTTTTTGCAATTCAAGCTAAATTAAATTATTTTAGCCAAATAATTAATTGTCGGATAACCGCATATTATCGGGCATTTCGGGTGCTTTCAAACCCTTCCCAAAATGCTAATAAGAACCCCGAACTCCCTTAATAGTTTTCAATAGATTTACTGTTTTAGTCTTTTGAAAATGAATAGTTTCCTTGACTTTTCTTAAAAATTAAGTGGCGACTCTTAAACCAGTCTTAGTCTAAAATTCATTTCCTAATAAAACATAACTCTTGCTATATACCCAACAATCCCCCACATGAATGGGAAATGGTTATAACATAAGGAATGCACGGATGAGTGTGTACTTTACAAGCAAGGATCAATTGCATCTGGATAAATAGGTTTTCCCTTGGACTTTCTGTAGTGAACATATGTCGGATATACTCGGTCAATCGATAGATGCGATATCTTTGAACCGTCGAGCTTTGGTGTATACCTAGACAACCATATGTCACAAAATTAACCCTTTACCATTTATGGTTCTTACGGTTGTGTTTATTTCAGCCATGAACATCTCCTGGTTTCATGAGTGTATAGAGAATAGGCTTTTGAAAAAAAATTCTCTTTGAAGTGGCTTACACTTCACACTCACATAGGTGATTTATAACTGTGTCATCTGTAGATACACTATTTGGTCAAATCTGTTAAACTTAGCAAATCATTAAAAACTTTAAATTTTATTAACTCATTAACAAGCCTTAATGTCTTAACCTTGTTCCTGAACATTGTCTTCATCATGAAAATGGATTGAGTTGATTGATAATGTCGAACCGACAGTTACAACTTTGTTTTTCTCCTTGAATCTAACTCTTAGGATCTCCAGTCTGCTAGATAGAGTTACCGCCATGCTGACTTGTCCTAAGCCGTAAACTTATTCCCTTAGATGATCTTTCAACTGTCTCTCTCACTAGGCCTTTTGTTAGTGAATCTGGCACACTATAGCTTGACTTTACATAGTCAATTGTGATAATTCCACTAGAGGGCAGTTGTCTTATGGTGTTATGTCTCTGTCGTATATGACGAAACTTCCCATTGTACATGACGCTCCCTGCCCTACCTATTACTTATTGACTATCACAATGTATGCAAATAGGTCCCACAGGTTTGGGCCATAATGGAATATCCTCTAGGAAATTCCGATGCCATTCAGCTTCTTCACCAGCCTTATCTAAAGCAATAAATTCAGATTTCATTATAGACCGAGCGATACATGTCTGTTTGGACGATTTCCAAGAGACTGCTCCTCACCCAAGTGTAAACACATAACCACTTGTGGATTTTACTTCATTTGACCCGGTGATCCAATTTGCATCACTATATCCTTCAATCACGGCAGGATATTTATTATAATGCAAATCATAGTATTGTGTATGTTTCAGATACCCCAACACACGTTTCATTGCCATCCAATGAGTTTGATTAGGATTACTAGTGAACCGACTCAGCTTGCTAATAGCACATGCTATATTTGGTCGCGTACAATTCATAATATAGATCAAACTTCCCAACACTCTGGCATATTCCAATTGAGAGTCACTTTCACCTTCATTCTTTTGAAATGTAAAACTTAAATCAATTGGAGTTTCGACAACATTGAAATTCAAGTACTTGAACTTATCCATACTCTTTCAATATAATGAGATTGAGATAATGCTAGTCCCTGAGGAGTTTTGAGAATCCTGATCCCTAAGATCAAATCAGCAACTCCTAAATCCTTCATATCGAACTTGATGGACAACATGCACTTAGTAACATTTATATCGTCAATATCTTTACTCATTATTAATATGTCATCAACATACAGACAAACAATGACTTCATAATTCGGAACATTTTTAATGTAAACACACTTATCACATTCGTTAATCTTGAATCCATTTGCCAACATTGTTTGGTCAAATTTAGCATGCCATTGTTTGGGCGCTTACTTGAGCCCATAAAGCGACTTCTCAAGTCTGCACACTTTTTCTTCTTTACTAGGAACCACAAACCCTTCAGGTTGTTCCATGTAAATTTCTTCCTCCAACTCTCCATTTAAGAAGGCTTTCTTTACATCCATCTGGTGGATTTTAAGATCATGCACTGCCACTAGTGCTATTAACATCCTAATTTATGTTATCCTTGTTACTGGAGAGTATGTATCAATGTAGTCTAGACCTTCATTTTGTATGTATCCTTTGACTACAAGTCTAGCCTTATATTTGTCAATAGTCCCATCGGCTTTCATTTTCCTTTTGAAAGATCCACTTTGATCCTAAAGGTTTATTTCCTAGAGGAAGATCAGTCAATTCCTAAGTATGATTACTTAAAATTGATTCGATCTCACTATTGACTGCGTCTTTCCAATAGATTGACTCAGACGAAGACATACTTGCTTTAAATGTTGGAGGTTCATTTTCAAGCAAGAATGCCACAAAATCTAGTCCAAAAGAAGTGGATTTCCTTTGGCGATTACTACGCCTAGGATCCTCATTAGGTAGTGTATTTTCTGTTGATTCTTCCCGTGGTCATTTAGGTCTTTCACTTGTCGACTCACATTTAGTTTTATACAGATAAATGTGTTCAAAGAACTCGGGGTTCTAACTCAATTACCGTATTCACATGAATTTCAGGATTATCAAATTTGTAAACCAAAAATCGACAGGCCTTACTGTTCACAGCATATCCAATAAATACACAATCCACTGTTTTGGGTTCAATTTTCACCCTCTTGGGTAAAGGAACCTCTACCAGGCTAGACACCCCCACACTTTGAAATATTTCAAGTTGGATTTTCTTCCTTTCTATAACACCTATGGAATCGACTGTGATTTGCTACAGGGTACCCTATTGAGTTTCTTGTTAGTTGTAAGGATGGCTTCTCCCCACAGGTTTCGTGGTGAACCAGCATCAAGGCATTCATCATTTCCTCTAATGTTCTGTTCTTCCGTTTCACAAAATCATTTGATTGTGGTGTATAGGGTACTGTAGTTTGATGAATAATACCATATTCCAAACACATCTCTGTAAAAGGAGATTCGTATTCTCCACCCCTATCACTCTGAATCATTTTTATCTTTAGATTCATTTGATTCTCCACTTCATTTTTGTATTTCTTAAATGCATCAATTTCTTCATCCTTACAATTAAGCAAATATACATAACAAAATCGAGTGCAATCGTCAATAAAAGTTATAAAATACTTTTTTCCACCACGAGATGGTGTCGACTTCATATCGCATATATCTATGTGAATTAAGTCTAAAGGTTTTGAATTCCTGTCAACAGACTTGTAAGGATGTTTACCAAACTTACTTTCCACACAAATTTCGCATTTTGATTTATCGCATTTGAAATCAAGCAATACTTTCAAAGTAATCAATTTTCGCAAGGCTTTGTAATTTACATGTCCCAAATGGGCATGCCATAAATCATCTGACTCCATTAAGTAAACAGAAGAAGAATTCTTATTAATAATGTCAACAACCATTACATTTAATTTGAAGAGACCCTCATTAAGGTAGCCCTTTCCTAAGAACTAAGAACATCTCATTCTTACTTATTACAGCTTTGTCACTAACTAGGACACATGCAGAACGTTGTTCAAAGTAGGAACATGCAGAACATTGTTCAAAGTCAACACCTTGCCGGATGTCATTTTCAACATTACTTTCCCAGTTCCTGCAATCCTTGTTGTTGTTGTGTTCCCCATGAACAAATCTTCATCGAACTCAGCAGGAGTGTACGTTATAAAGTTTTTTTCGCAGAGCAAATATGTCGTGTGGCACCTGAGTCGAGAAACTACTCCTTAGGATTTCCAACTAGTTGCACTCCGAGATCATTACACAAAGGTCATCTGCATCTTCTATCTCTTCCATGATGTTTGCTTGACTTTTGCCTTTGTCTTTGTCCTTTCTTGGAGCACGACAATCGGAAGACTTATGACCAGCCTTACCACAATTGTAACAGTTGCCCTTGAATTTCTTCTTGGCCTGTTCGGACTTCTTTCTCTTCTTGCCTTTGGTAGGAGATTCTTCAACATTATTAACTCCAATTATTGTCGAACTCTTACAAGACTTCTTTTCGGCGGTTTTGTTATCTTCCTCAATTTTGAACCGAATCACAAGATCTTCAAGCTTCATTTCCTTACGTTTCTGCTTTAGATAATTCTTGAAGTCGTTCCACGAAGGAGGTAACTTCTCGATCATTGCAGCCACTTGAAAAGCTTCATTTACTACTATATCCTAGCAATCAAATCATGGAAAATAAGTTGAAGTTCCTGCACTTGTGATCCAACAGTTTTACTATCTGACATTTTATAGTCTAAAAACTTTGCGACCACAAACTTTTTCAAGCATGCATCTTCTGTCTTATATTTCTTCTCAAGTGCATCCCACAATTCTTTCGAAGTTGTCATTGCACTATAGAAACTATATAAGTCATTCTCTAAAGCACTCAGAATGTAGCCCTTACATAAGAAGTCTGCTTGTTTCCATGGTTCAATAATCATGATTTTTTATCTATCTGGCACTTCAACAACAGGTACCGGAGTTTCTTCACTGGTAAATTTCTGCAGACCAAGAGTCGTAAGCCAGAAAAATACTCGTTGCTGCCATCCTTTGAAATTCACACCAAAGAATTTTCTTGGTTTCTCTACTGGGGGTATAACAGTTCGGGTTGGAGCAGCAACAACCACTGTAACATTATTATTTGCCATTTCTGATAAACAAAAGTCGATACAGACTTAGTAAGCAATAACTTAAATTGCAAACTTAATAGGAGTATAAAACCACGAAGGTTTTTGTCTACACCAGAAACACAGATTAAAAATAAATAATAATTTCCTTAAGATTGTTGCCAATTTGTGTTTAAAAAACAATAATATTGATTACCAGAAACTTTGCAGAAACACGAAATTACCAAAGTTTCCAATGAAGCAGTGAAGAACAGAAATTAATTAACAAAACTAAAATATGTAAAAATGTACTAGAATCTGGAAAAAAAAGAACAGGAAGAAGATCAAACCCACTGAATGCAGAGTGTCCCCTTAAGGAAATTATTTCTCTCTAGTATCCGAGGTTTGATTTGGAATATGTTCTCCCAAGATAGAATGATCTCAATCACCAGTGTATTGATACCCAAAACTCTGGTGTCAGCGAGCCACTCAACGGCAGTAAAGTACACGGAAAATATTTGTGCAGAAGAAGAAGAAGAAATCATAATTTTTCGTAAGTAAAAAGTCTGATGAATCAGTGGTATTTATAGCCAAGAAGCACTGATTCCGGAAGGTTGCAACCTTTCAGAAACCACACGACCATTCCAGAAAGTTTGCAACCTTTCAAACGGTCATGACTATTCTGGAAAGTTGCAACCTTTCAGAACAGTTATCTCCAACGACAGAAATTCAAATTAAAATGGGAAAGTGTTTTAAATAAAATGGGTCGCACGGATCCCAGTCGGGTCAGAACGTTTCGGTTAATTAACTAAATAATTAAAATGTTTTGGCCATTTAATTTAATTTAATTAATTAAATAGTTAAAACAAAATTTGTCCAAAAATTAATCTCTCGATCGATCATTTTCCGAAGCCGAAGTCGAGCGAGCGACGACGGCGCGAGGAGGTCTCTCTTTCTAACCATTTTAACAACTAATAGAAGTGTTTCTCTATTTAAACTCTTCTATTCTTCTTTCCACCACCAATGAGGGAGAAATGCCTTTTTACTAAAGCATAAGAAAACTTTTTAAGTTCCTCTCTTTTCATCTTCCCTCCATTTCCCATTAACTCTTGTTGTATACCCAACAGATAATGGTAACACATTTAATCAATTTCAAGGATTATGATGAGTTTGTTGCCAAAAACAAAAGGAATGCAACGTGTTTGTTTCCAAAATAAAAAAGGATTATGATGTGTTTGCAGCCAAAAAAAGAAAAAGAAAAAGAAAAAGAAAAGGGGGGGGGGGGACTATGTCTTTGTGAAAAAGGATTTTGAAGTTATATTTATAATTTAACAAAGAATAATAGTAAAAAATATGCCGAAAAAAAAGTATTCCTTGTAATTATATTAATTGAGTTTTAAGATAATGCATACTTATTAAGAAAAACATTTAAGACATAATTTTAATTGTAACACCCCAGAAAAGTTTTGAGCTAAGACTTGAACCATCCTTCGTTGTGAGTAGGATTTAACCGAGGAATTGAAATTTCTCGAGTGCTAAGTTCACTAGATCTAGCAACTTGAGTTCGAAAAAGAACTAAATTGGAAGTAGAAAAAAATTTGAAATTTTGCAAGTTAAGCTAAGTAAGAGTTTTGGGTCAACTTGAAACGACCATAACTACTAGCACATGATTAGTTAGGTGTTCTATAAGAAACCTTAGGAAATATCTTTGAATTATCTTTCCAACGCCACCGAGTTTGCTAAGTTTCGAGGTCGGATGAGTGAGATATGGCCTTTGAAGTTAGGTTGTCCAGTTAAGGAAAGTTAGCCGGAAATACTAAGGGGTATTTTGGTCTTTTCCTTACCAAATCAGATTTAATTCATTTTTAGTAAGGTTTTAAGGGTCTAATCCTATTAGGTTCAGTTTTATAATCCTAAAATACGCCTAGGGTTTTAGTTGAGAGTTAAAGAAGAGAAAAGAGGAGAGGATCAAGCGTTCGTCGAGATTCTTGCGTGTTGTAGCGGATTTTCGCCATGGGTTTGATCCCTAAGAGGTATGTAAGCTTCCATAGTGTTGGGTTTGTTCACCCACATGCCAAAAATGTTATTTTCAGCACAAATTTCATTCTTGAAGTTGAAAGATTTGAGTTCTTGATGAGTTCTTAATAGGTGTTCTTGAAGTTCATTCTAAATTTTGTTGTGTTGGGTTTTGGATGATTTCTTGAGATCAAAGTGAGTGTTTTAAGGGATGTATTGAGTAGATTAGAGTGTACTTATGTTAAGAAATCAATTCTAAGTGATTGGGGAAGAAACAATTCGATTCTAGGAGAGTTGGGGTGGGAAAACGAGCAAATAAATTTGTCAGATTTTCTGGGTTGGGGCCTGGCGTGTAGCTCCAGCCAAAGCTCCCCAAAGTAGGCTCTGAAATTCAGGGGCTGACGCTCCGCGCCACCCATAGCCCTAGGGTCGCCTACCCCGTCCAGTTTGCAATTGGTTGCTCCGTTTGAGTTCTTTCGAAGGGTACCTTTACTCTTTTTCGATTCTAACTACTCTAAGTCACTTCTAAACACCTAAAATTATTCCTAACATGAACATAACCTTGAATTAATAATTTAAATTCAAGGTAGAGATTTAAGGTTTGAGAATTCATTCGAACATTCTAAGAAAGTCCCTTTGAGCCTTTTTTAGGAGTCTTCTACAACTTCTAGTAATTTGTTTCAAGGCTCGAGTAAGTGAGTAAGAGGATGAGGAAAATGTGTTCATGAGTCTAATTTGTCATCATGAGATCCTTCATAGCATGAACCATAACTCTTGAATTCATAATTCACATTCAAAAAAGAGTTTAGAGTAGAGTTCCAGAAAGTTTTGAGTTCAATTGTGAATCCTTTGAGATCCATAATCGATTTGAGTTAAATTTTGAGAAAGTAAGTATGAGAATGAAAAGAGTTGTATCATGAGTTCCATAATGTTATGTAGACCTATGATTCAAGTCATTCATGCCCATAAATTCCACATGAACTCCACAAGTTAAGTATCTATGAGAGGAGTAATATCTCCATACTAAGTCTTAAGTATTGAGTTTCTAACCCATTTGAGATTTCATTCCTAATCATGGTACTATTACATGTTATCCATGAATTCCTTGAGTTGGGTTATTCATGTCCATAACTCCGCATGAACCCTATAAGTCGAGCAGTCTTGAAATGAGAAGTATCTTTGAGTCTTTGAGTTGAGTAGTTCATGCTCATAAATTCCGCATGAACCCTCTGAGTTGAGCATTCTTGAAGTGAGTAGTATTATTGAAGTTCTTGAGTTTCAAGTATTGAGTTCTATCTATGGTTATTGAAAACCTTGCATTGAGTCGTTCACGTCCATAATTCGGCATGAACCATATTTTAAG
>JAJOOS010005284.1:0-19329 GCA_029582725.1 Solanum chiquidenum | reverse complement strand
ATGCCAAGAATGAAATATTTAAATTGCCTGAATAATATCCGTTAATATAGAACAAAAAAGTTGCTTACAAAAAATAAGAAAAAATTCAAACATATGTGACAATTGTAACATTGTAACCAACAATTGCATCACCATTAGAATTTGCCGAATAAGTTTGAGCAAGAGCATACCCACGGGCCAACCGAAAAAGCCCGGTCCCACCAACGATAGCCATCTCACGAACCGGGTTCATTGCCGGATTCAAACTCAATAGGCTAAATGAACTCCCTTGATAGATACCATCTGTGAACCCATAACTAACCACCATGATAAGACCCATATCAGTTTGACCAGCAGACCCATATAGTCCGCGGGCTCGACCTACTAGCTTTGAAGTTGGTTCAGGTCCAATAGTAAGTGGATCATCAATCATCAACAAAGCCCCAAATAAGGTACTCGAATTGTTAGTCCCAGCAGCTTGTGCAATTTGAACTGCACTCGGGTTTGATCCACTCAGTTTGTCATGAAAGTAGAATTGAAGAGTTGTAACCACCTCTTTGCCTGTATCAACCCTCTTAGCCCATGACGTTTGGTTTTGTGCTTGAGCCACCCATGTAAATATGGTCGCAAATATAACAAGCAGAACAACTTTTCCCATGACCTCTCGTAGCTTATGTTGCAAAGAGAACAGAAAAAAAAGACGAGAGAGCAAGATTCAGATATGAGTTATCGGAACTGTTGCAACACAAAATTAATCGAATAAGATATGATGAGGGATGGTGCTATTTATAAGTAGTGTTAAGGAGATTAGTTATAAATGACTCTCTGGCATGTAAACAAATTAAGCAAGCTACATTACTAACTAATCTATCCCCACATAAAAGTTGGTACAGTTTTTGTTGAATTCTTGAGAAAATAAAATAAAATGTAGAGTATTCAGTAATGGGCATAAAGTCAAGTAAGGATTTTGCAGTTGTGAAACATTAAATCGTGCATTGTTTGCCCTAACAAAAAATACGACAAAAATAGGTGTAATTAACAACATAGGAGCAGGTGGGAGAAATAGGTCATTTCTAGACGATAATTAATCTTTTAGGATCTTTTTACTCTATTTAAATAGTAAATGTCTAGGTCGAACCATTTCATTAGAATCCGACTACTCTGGACCAAGAAGATTTGTAAATTTTATCTTACTCCTTGTTTTCCTTTTTTCTACAAAAATTGTAATACTAATTGAATTAATGTTGCTCTATTTAGAGGAATTAAAATCTTTATTGACATTTATATAAAAAGTACTCCGATTAGTTATAAATATTCATATTTATTAATGTCGCTAAATATAATATATTGATAATTATATTATTGCCACCAAATCCTTTATTTGTTATAGTGCAAGCCTGATGTCTAGTAGGAAATTATAATGAAGAAGAGTACTTAAGCCTTAAGGTGTGACCAGAAGGTTAATGAAGTAAGTTGAACATTATGACTCTTAAATTTAAATTTCAACAAAGATAAAATACTAGATAATTTCTTTTCAGCTGTTTTAGCCTTGATGGACAAAACTGAAGTGACATTATCATCACATGAAATTAGCTAAAATACGCACAAACTGATTCAGTCACCATGATTAATTAAAAAAAAGAAAGAATGGACAAATAAGAGTTGGTAATTGTGTCTGTTTAGTTCATCAAGTTTACTTACCCCCTTAACTACTATATATTCGAAGTGTGGACGTCAACAAAAGCATCCAAACTCAACAACAATTGAAATGACACACCAACCACGAGAGTGTATCGTACTCAGAAATTGACAAAACTTTCTAGAGTTCCAAGTTCAGACGTAAGAGCATAATTTAAGGGGGGAGAGGGGAAAATTAGTACTACTGCATAAAAACATGATCCGTTTTAACTCATTCGATTGTGATGAATTATTGATCCACTTGCTTATTGCCTCCATTAATTTTGATTCGTCCAGTCCAATTTATTTAAAAAAATTAAATTAATATATAATTCAAATTGATTTATGAGGAATTTAATTGGTACTTTAATATTTTTTTTATAGAACAACAAACAAAGAAATTAAAACTTATTTTTTCTGTCACAATTTATGTGATTGTAATTTACCTATATTTCAAATTATATAGAATTTTTTTGCATTCCAAAACTACAGTTTAATATTTAGTTAGGCATCAATTGCCATCACAAAAATTGGACGAAAGTAAGTATTTGTTCAAATCCTATTTTATTTTTTCAATTCGATTTGGTTCTTTTTCATTCTGTAATCATGATAGGTGTTGGTCCTAAGGGGTGTGATTTGATAATTTGACGAATAATATTTGGTAACGTCTCTGTTTATTAGTTCATCAATTTATTTACTCACCCCATGACTATGCTTAATTAAAGCATCCAAAATCAACCGTCATTAAAGGTAATGACAAACATACTCTTTAATTATGATCTTTTTTTCTTCTTTTTAGATTGACATAATTATTATTAAATTGTATATTTATCGAATTATGAATATGTGAAGGGCAAATTTAGGAAAGAAATTAAATACCTTTTTGATTTTGTCAAACATCAATTATTTTGTACGGAAGAGAGTGTTTGATTTTTCAAATTCGATTTTCTTTTCACTCTTTAAGATTGAGTTACATGCATCTCTATATTTCAAATAAGAAATGCACACAGCAAAACAAAAGGAACATAGTACATATTTTTCTAATAGTAGTACATTTTTAGGGCAAAAATGTAGGAGGCTTTCTAATTAGAGTTGCTTGCTCAAAGCCATAGGCAATTTCAATTAATTTAGGCTCTGAACCTTTCAACCCACTAAAACAAATGCCAATAGGCACTCCTTTGTCATAAGCAGCTGGCACACTAATTCCTGGAAATCCACCAATTGCAAGAACTGCAGCAACACTAGAGCCAGCAGTAACCAATGCATCCAACTTATACTTTTTCATCAACTTTTGGAATCCATTTCTTGTTAATCTTGACAAATTCCTCAAAGCTTTTAATTCTGTTTCTCCAATTCCATTTGTAGATTCAGCTGCCAAAAATATATCTTGACCAAATTCCTTTAGCATCTCCTGAAATGACAAATCAATGTTGAGTGAAACTGAAACTTAGTTGGATGACAACTAGTGAAGTTAATTCGGTCATATCGACTCAATCTTGTAGATTATTTGATCATGAATAACGTACCAGTTGGGAATTTTTTTGATTGAAGATTATTATATCTGATAAGGATCGAACAGGGGAATCGATTAGCTCTTTTAGATAAACATTTAAGGCTATCTTGAATTCAGCCAATACTGCTGATGCTTCACCACTCAGATTAAAGTCTAAAATTGTCTCAAGGTTGGCTATCTTCACATTGTCTACCAAGACTGCACCTTGTAGCCTGCATTTGACGAAAACAGGAAATTGTCTGAATGTATAACGATCTCATCTAAAAGGTTAAGTAAAATGGTCTTTACACTTCAACATGGTATTAAAATAGGCAACTCTCACTGCCATCCGTTATATCTTCACAGACAACTAAAAAGATTAAGATTTTAGAGGTACATTTTTAACAAACAATGATATCTTCAGAAACAACTAGCTAAGTTACCTTAGTGTTTGGAGATGTTTCTCAAAAGCTTGAGCCAGGGCAGGATTATTAGTGAAATTGAAGAAGGGGTCCCTTACTACTCCAATTCTATTGCCCTTAAGGCCATCTACTTTAAGAAATCGACTATAACCACCACGAGGAATGAATTTAGCTGCTGCACCAGTTGCAGCTGCGTCATTGTAGTCAAAGCCTACGATGGCATCAAGAACATGAACAGCGTCTGCTACTGTTCTGCCAATTGGCCTGTCCAACCAAAGCATATGACAAGTTAGTATTGGTATTATTATTCTAAAGTACCAAATCAACAAATCTGTTATTTAGAATGTGTTGTACCCAACGGTGTCTTGTCTTGGAGTGACTGGGATGACCCCTGCTCGGCTAGTGAGTCCAACGGTTGGTTTGATGCCTACAACTGCATTGGAGCTGGCCGGGCATAAGATTGAACCACGGGTCTCTGTCCCTATTGACACAAATACCATGTTTGCTGCCACTGATATTGCTGATCCACTACTCGAGCCACAAGGGTTCGCAGAGAGAACGTAAGGATTCTGCATTGGAGTTCAAAAGAGTGTGTACCTCATCAATTCATTGCATTAATTTTGCCAGCATAGACTGATTTTCAGTGGTGTTACTATTCTGAAGTATTTTTTTATAGCTCCAGTTGACATATATGACTTACCTTTCCTTGTCCACCTCTAGGGCTCCAGCCATTGGGTGCCTTTAGCGCCCGAGTGTGAGCCCACTCGCTGAGGCTAGCTTTCCCTAGCACAATCGCACCTGCTTTTCTCAGCTTTGTCACTACACCCGCGTCACGGGGCACCACTGATCCCAGTAATGAAAACGATCCAGCGGTAGTGTTAAGCTTATCTTTTGTTGCAATGTTATCCTTAAGAAGGATTGGAACACCATGCAACATTGACAAAGAGCTTGCTGCCTCCTTTGCATCGTTCCTCTCTTTGTCTGCCCTGTCAGCTTCCAAGAGTGCATTGGGATTTATCTGTTAAAGACATAATTAAGTAAATAAAAATGTATTTTTATGTGAGATGATCACACATTTCAATATAATTACCTCAATGACACTTTTGAGAATAGGATTAAGTCGTGAAATTTCTCCGAGGTAGAACTCCATGAGCTGCCTCGATGTAAGCTGGTTTTGGCTAAAAGCAAGGTGCAGATCGCTAATGCTAGCTTCTCTAATCGAGAATGCATGGCAAGTATCAATATACGACCATCCAAAAAGTGATATGGCCGTAAGAGTAAGTAATGCGGATAAAGAATAAACGTTCATGGTAAATTTAGCCAAGATGTAGCAGACCACCTAAAAAGTGGTTCTAATTGCACTTCGCTCTCCAAAATTTTCATGATATTTAAGTCCACGGGCTCTTTAAAATCTCTATTGAGTGCCAAATGTAATTTTGGTCACAGTACGTAAGCCGGCATCCGGCAACTGTCTCTGGAGGTATCTTTTTTATCGACTAATTAATTAGATCCTTTGCCTTATTCTTTCCTCAGTTATTCAACAAAGGGAAAAATTCAGTTCTTGGGCATATCTAATTAGGCTAATTAATGAGACAGCTTTATAAGCGGCAACAACATACAGCTAGGGTGCTAACAGACAGTGGAATCTAGTCATAATAATAAAGAATGGGAATACAAAAATAAAATAAAAATCCTCAACAGGGGAAACAGAAGTGAACAATTAAATGAAAAACAATGTCTCTGAAATTGGGGGGGAAAAAGGAAGGAAACAATTTAGTTAAACTTGAAGAAACTGTTTTGACTACAACTAAGAGATTTAGCATTGTGATGTAAAATAAAAGCATTCTATTCAATTAATTCAACATTGCTCCATTAGCTCCACATTCAGCAACAAGCAACGTTCTTTGCTTTCTTCATTCCAAATATACTAAATCTTCAGGGTAAAGCAATATTAAATTACAGAAGGAGGTCGTCGAACTTTGGTAGATTGTTCAAAGGCATAGGCAATTTCAATCAGCTTTGGTTCAGTACCCTTCAAACCTCCAAAACAGATGCCAAATGGCATGCCATCACTTTCATACCCGGCTGGAACAGTTATTGCTGGGTAGCCGCCTATTGCAAAAACAGGAGAGGCACGTGAACCAGCCACGCCCATTGCATCAAGCTTGTGATCCTTCATCATTTTCTCGAATCCATTTTGTGAAAAGCTTTTCAACTTATCCACAACTTTCTTCTCTTCTTCTCCATATCCATCTGTCTTCTCAGCTTCTATAAAAGTATGTTGGTCAAACTCAGCAAGTTTTTCCTGTAATCAAAGGGTCCATTGGACATTTTCATGTAACTTCCAAGCATGTAAACCACAAAAAACAAATGACAATATTTATTCCACTCCCATCCAACTGTTCCTGTTTCTAGCTATTAGTTTTACTTAATGCCTAAAGACCTTTCGTAGAAAATTAAAGTGCGTACCAACTCAGAGTTGCGTTCATTAAAAGCGATAATGTCTGCCAATGACCTGACAGGAGAAGTGATCAACTCTTTCAGGTAAGCATTGATTGAGCTCTTGAATTCAACCATCATCACCAACGCTTCACCGCTGTGATTTGAATCCATGATCTCTTCAATATGTGGTATGCTCAGTTTGTCTACCAGAATTGCTCCTTCTTGTCTTAAATTCCAACATAAAGTCCACCAAATAGTTACAGCGTAAACAAACTAAAAAGGACGACTTATTTTTATTTGTGATTTTGCAGATAAGTAGATGACTTTGAGGTAACAAAGCTTCATACCTTAACAAATCTAGGTGATGCTCAAAAGCTGATTTTTCGATAGCTCCATGTATCATTTCCACAAATGGATGTTTAACAATGCCTATTCGCTTCCCTTTCAAACCATCTTCCTTGAGAAACTGTTTGTAGCCATCCTCAGGAATATATTTAGCTGCTTCCGCGGTGACTTCATCTCTTGGATCTGATCCAACAATTACATCAAGCATGTAAACTGCATCTGTAACATTCCTGCATATAGGCCTGAATAACAAAGAAATGTTCTGTTTAAGACAACTTCCTTAAAATTTAACATCAATCTCCTGAACACACCTTAACTTGTGCAATGATAATATGATAACAGAACACTGGTCAGATTTCGGATAATTACTCTTCTACTTCTTGTATAAATCAGTAGTAATAAATTTAAAGAGAGCAAGTAAAGAAAATACGCTCACCCAACAGTGTCCCAGAGGGGCGTCATTGGTATGATCCCAGCCCGACTTGTGAGCCCAACAGTAGGTTTCAGCCCTACAACTGAGTTATGATCCGCTGGACAGATGATGGAGCAGTGAGTTTCAGTCCCAAGAGAGACTGCTGCCATATTTGCAGCAACAGATATTGCACAGCCACTACTCGATCCACATGGTGATCCAGATGGGCAATAAGGATTCTACATATTTTGAAAAGGTAAATATAATACATTCTTTGGAGGAGCTACAACTAAGAAGAGGTATTCAATTCTACACAAATAGTTCTGAAGCTTTAGGCTGGTAATCTGCACAATCTATCAACAAAATATAGCCATCTCCTTTCAGAACTATAGCTTCTTACGCTGTCTACATTTCTCAAATTATTTTTCACGTTTTGCTTTCTTGTTAGCTGTAAGGACTATGTGACACATAGGACCAAGGAGTTTTAATCCGGAAACAAAGATTAAGTGATGAAACTAGAACTAGGCTGGAATATCTTTCTCATGTCACATGCAGCTAGCGATAGACCATAGATTTTGAAAAATTATCTTTAAATATTTTCAAGTTTCGAAAATCTGGTTTAAGACCAATTTTTTTTCCAGTTTTTTGAGTTTTGGGGTCAAAGTTTTTAGGAGCAACACACAAGTTCAAAACCTCAAAATTTCAAATTCCACCTTCAAAATCTATGGCCAAACGAGAGCCCCTAGGATCTATGGGAAGAGAGCATCATCATATATATCAATTGAACAAAGATGTTTCTCTAATAAAGAAAAGGAGAAAAAGAGTAACGAACCACTCCTTGTCCAGATCGAGCACACCAGCCATTAGGAACTCCACTGAGAGAACGAAACTTGTACCATTCACTCATACTTGCTTTTCCCAAAATAATAGCACCTGCATTTCTCAATTTCTCCACCACTCCAGCATCTCGCGGCACTTGAGATCCCAGCAGAGCATATGAACCCGCAGTAGTATTCAACTTATCCTTTGTCCCAAATGTATCCTTAAGAAGCACAGGGATTCCATGTAACTCCCCTAAAAAGCTTCCAGTTTCACTACTGTCAACTCTGTTTCGGTCAGCCTCATCAGCTAGATTTTGGGCCTCCGGGTTTACCTCGATAATCCCGCGAAGCAGCGGATTTAGGGTTTCGATTTGGTGAAGGTAAAAATCGACTAGTTTTCTTGCGGTGAGTTTGCCTTGAGCGAATGCTTGGTGGATTTCTTTAATGCTGGTTTCTTCAATCTTGAAAACCGAGCAGCCTTCCATCTTTGTTTTTCTGATTAATGTGATTCAAGATAATTAGTGGAGATTATCATCAACCTCTACTCCTTTTTCTTCTTGGCAGAAGTTGCCATGTGCATAATTCGTATTAAGCTACCTTTGCTTCAAGTCTCAAACATAGAGCCGATAGTCTTGGGGATTACTTACTATTATTTTAAGCTTTAACCCAGCTGTATTTGATGCCCCAAGAAAATGTTAGGAGGAAAAACAAGTTTTCCTATATTCGAGCCTGAATATGGATATAGGTCCTGCAGTGCATGATCCAAATTTCACGGATAGGAAATCAAACAAAACTATAGTTAGCTGTTCATTCAATTTCATCTTTACTATAACTGCTTGCAAGCAGAAAATAAAATTGTAATATTGACATTTTGAGATGGCCAATTGAGCTGGCAAAAAGTGTAATGTTGACAAGCTTATTGTGGGAAAATAAGAGGTATCAAATGAAGTTCCACCGTGAGTCTAGGTACGGAAAATTCCAAAGTAGTTCTTTATTTTCATACTGTAGCAATCAACAATGATTTTGGGAATCAGTAACATACGATTCCAAAATACTATGACGTACAGAGCAAATGTAGACACAAGTATACGCCAACAACGTATTACTAAATAGAGAGTAATATAAACGTGACTAACTCAACTACAAATCAATTAAAAGTACACTAAGAAGTGAAATTAATACTAATAATCACTTGCAAGGATTGAACTTGCAAGTAGTTCTTCCATTTCCAGAATTAGCCCTCAAGAAATTCAAAGCTGTATGCATAACTTGTTGTGTTGATCCCATTATTGCCCAATTCATATGTTGAATAACACTCAATGGATGATATGGAAATTGTACACTGTTATAAGAATTCAAAAGTGCAGTTGTCCCTTCTCTTAACAAAGTTTTGTAAGGTTCTCCTCTGCCTTGCATTCCTTCCCATAATGTTATATCACTTCCATATTTTCTAGCAGCAATCAGCCCAAATACAACACCTACTTTCAAATCTGGATTTATTACTTTCCAGTAGCAGCGGTATTCTGGCATCATCCAGCTCCTACAGGTAAAAAGAAGGTCACATTTCTATATTTAAAATAATGTAATTTTAACTTTGTGCCTAGTCAAACGATCCAAGGTTCTTGTTGTACAAATGTTGTCATTGTGTAACAAAATTGTACTAATTTATTTCTCTGATGTCAATATTTAAACAATGTTTTTAGCCCTGTTTGACTATGCTCCACCGACACTGGGAAAAAAATTTTAGTACTAACAAAAGTAGTTAAAAGATGTGAACAAATAATGGTCCAGATGTACAGACCCCATAAAGACAATTCCTTTTTAAAGAGAGTAGTTTAGCTATGCATTTACTGCTACAGTGTAAAAGATTTTGCATAACTGTGTATTTAAATGGTTGTAGTAAGGTATCGTTTGGTAGCTGGTTTGGAGATCAATCATGCATGTATTAAATTCTGCATAAGTGATACCACATTTAGCAGCTAGTTAAGAGGTAAATTATTTATGTATAAAATTAATATGGTGTTTGGTTTGCAATCTAAAACCCGCATAGTTAATATATATTTAAGTTATGAGGGAATTTATGTATAATTTTATGCAGGATAGAAGATGAAATTAGTAATACATGAATAACAAATCACTGCATAAAATAATACATAAATTCCCTTATAACTAATCAATATATTACTTATATCTGCATAACTTTAACCAACTACCAAAACGACCCCTAAAAGTGTTTTATATTTCATGTTACTAATCTCGCTTTTTAACATATAAATATCTTCTAGGTGACGTTATCAAGAAAATGTTAGACTTACTGATGTGAGCAAGCTGAAGCATCCAAATAGGGGAAATGAGGCATTGGGGGTAAAGGAGGCCATGAGGGTAAATGAGGCAATGAGGGAGTAGGTGGATATGGAAGTGTTGATGGTGGTGTAGCTGGGGAAACAGGGTTGGGATGTGGCTGTGGGTATGAAAATTTTGGACAGAAAGACATTGGATCTGAAGGCTGAGAAATCAAAGGATCAATTGTGTACATATTCATATCAAACATCCTAAATATTAATCTTGGTGACTTTCCTGGTCCTCCTCCTGTCCCACATCCTCTTTTCCCTTGCTCATTACTGCTTGTAACCTGTGGAACAATAATAATAATTACGTCTCAATCTCAAACAATCTGAGGTCGATCATATGAATCTTCATTCATAGTGTCACTTCATTTAAGCTCATCAGTCTCATGCTAATGTCATGACGAGTTGATTTCTCAGATGGTCAGTGTGTTGAAGTAAAATGGAATCAAGAAGAAAAGTGACTTTCTGAGAAATCAACCATCGGTATAGAAAAAAAATGAAGTACTTTAGATAAACCTGTGCAACACAGCCACTCAAATCTGGATTTCCATCGAACTTCATGGCAAAATTTCCTAGCCAATTTGTTGTATCTTCTCCCCATGTTGTCATTTGTCCATTGTTGTCTGGGCACGCCATTGCTACATTTATTCCTGCAGACAATTTGGTACTCAAGAACTTAACTAACAATGCTAGTAAGAAGAGGATTCTTTTCGAGTGTAATCAAGATTCAAGACTGAAAAGGGGGCTTTGATGCAATGTAAAGAGTCTTTGTCATAGATTCAAACAGTGGAAAGTAACTCTTCCAGAAATGTAAGGTAAAACTACGTACAATAAACCCATTGTGATCCAATCCTTTCCGGACCCTATGCACAGCAGGAGCTTTATGCACTATGCTGCCCTTATAGCCAAGATTTTCAAGATTCAATTTTTCTGTTATAATCCAAGAATATCAAGAAGTAGGACAAAACATTGGATAAGAAATATCAAAAAACCCTGTCCATAACTGGAGCTTTGTGCACCGTCCTGCCTTTTAATCAAGATTTTCAAGACTTGATTTTTCTGTTATAATCAAGAAGCAGGATAAAACATTGGATAAGAAGTACCAAAAACAGAGTTGATTATAATGTCATATGGAAACTTAATCAAAGAATTACTAAATAAATAGTTTTAGTTACCATTTAGAGGATAATCAAAGAAAGAGATTTGGCCATCTTTGCATTGGTCACAGAAGACAGTTCCAGAGACCATAGTATAACCATGAATTCCCCTAATGGCTGCTGCAACAATTAGAAAAGCTGTAAAGTAAAGTTTTTGTGACCAATCCATGATGTTCTTTTGAGGTCTGATGGCAAGAGAAAGATACTAAAGTAGTAGTAGTAAAAGCCAGTTATGGGTTGGTTTCGAGTCCAATCTTGAATGTGAATAAAATAACAGGGGAAGAATTTATGAAGCTTTGGTTATACAGCAACACTCAACTGTCTCAATTAATGAGTTTTTTGAAAAAAATGGCAAGTACTCCTCCCTTCGTTTCAAAATAAGTGTCTTTGTAGCTCATTTCATGTCTATTAAAGATATAGTTTACTAAGTTACTATATTTTTCTTGATATTTGACCACCATTAAGAAGTACTATTACACCTAAGGATAAAACAGTTATTGTTATTTTTGTCTTGATTTTCTTAAGTGATATTTATTTTGGGACGGAGGCAGAATATGGGTACGGAAATTCATTTAAGACATGGTAAAAATCATTATGATCCAGCTTTTTATCATGCAAACTAAATCAATTTATTGCAATCACCAACCTTTCTTATTTGCCATACTGTTTTATGTACAGATGGTACATAATTATAGACATAATTGCAAATTAAACTACTACTCTTTTAGAAACTTAGTTTCATGATCACTTAAATACCCTTCAAATTAATGTATTCATGTGTATAATTGTTTTTAATTGAAGTGTCAATTTTAAAGATTCTTGATGACCCATTACAGCTTAATTGTACAACTACTTTTGGATCAAGCGTTGAGGCATGTACGCAATAACAATTACTGTATTTTCTTTTAGGATTTTCGATCAAGCGTTGAGAAATGTGGATAGTTGTACTTTTAAGACTAAGACAGACAGATTTTGAGGGACAAATAGAAATAAAGCTCCCATATTCTACAATGTACATCATTATTAAGAATTCTTTAAAAAAATAAACCAAGAGTCATATGTCTCATGTGACAAGAATTGCTCATAATAATACAAATGTGAAACGAAAGAAAGTTTCAATTACAGCTATGACTTTCAAATTGAGGAAACATAAAGTGTAAATATGCAATAATAATAGACAGCATCTTGTTGAGTAATGCAGTTTCCAGTTGAACGTTGACAATCAGAGTAAAAAGCAGGTCCACTTTTGGGTTATAAAGGGATATCCGGTTGATGTGTGTGTAGTAATTATATAATACGTATCTCTTACGGTTGATGGTTAGTTGATTATCTTATTTTTCTTATCAAAATTGTTATTACTTTTCTCTTATAATATAATTTTCAATTTTATTATGACTTGTTTCTCTTCTTTTGTTTTAATTAACATATTATTTATTGTTTACTGTTATTTCTTACATTTGATTTTTTTTCTTATACCTAATTTGATACTTTCTTTTTTAGTCTGTTTCAAAAGAATGATTTCTTTCCTTTTTTGATAATATTTTAATTTCAGTTTTACACGTGTCATCTTTAAGGCCACAAGACTAAAGAACAATTTTGTATATTTGACATAACTTTAATTTAGGATCACAAGATTCAGAAGTCTTTTTATATTTTCTTAAACTCCATGTCAATTCAAACTAGGTCACTATTTTTTAAACAGAGAAAGTATAATTTACTTGAGTTGAGGATCTATTAATAAAAGTCTTTCTAGCTTCACAAGGAAGAAATAAAATTACATACATATCACTTTAATTTGAATTCCATTTGTAAAATTACCGTGGTTGATGCACAACATATTAGAGAGCCGTCCGAGTCGTGTGGAGCATTCATGAATAACATTAGCTAAAGAAAACAATAACAATAGAACTACAAATGACACAATGATGTGCTGTCGTACCATGAAAATGTATTATGATTGATAATTAGAGACATTATTACTTAATAGTAATGTAATTAACGTGTCAACACATCTCAAAAGGACTAATCTATCTTTGAAGATAAAATATGTAATCTGAAGATCGCCACGTATCTTGGATAATGAATGGACCTATTTCTTAGAATAAAGTTGTCAGCCTATTTTATAAAAAAGTCTATCAATGTTTTCTTAGAAAATGATAAAGGAAATAGTTGACAATTACGTTTTAGTTCCAATATAGCTTTAGATGTTAGGTGAAATTGTTGCAAATAGTAGTTCTTTAAGAAAATTGAAGTTACAGTTTCTTATCATAATAATGTCTTTTGATCTCTTGGAAGAAAGAAAGAAGAGCATGCCGACAAACTCGAAACCAGGGAACGCACAGCAAATGATCATGTTGTCCAAAGAACACACACTACCAATTTATTCTGTATTTTATGCTAACTTCTTTGATATGTGTTACACGAACCAAAAACATTTCGAAAACAGAGAAAAAAGGCATAATGCATAAACATGATACTTAACTTGACATCAGTTGTCATCTATAACATTTAACTTTGGGTGTGCAAAAGTAGGCATTTAAATTTGTATTAAATTGTGCAAATGGACACATTCATCCTACATGAAACCCTACGTGATATCTTATGTGTATTGTGTCATGTAAGACACGTGTGTCTACTTGTTCAATTTTATACAAGTTTAAGTGTCTACTTGTACACATTCAAAGTTGGAAGGCATAGTTGTTCACTGAAACCAAGTTAAGGAACATGTTTATGTATTATGCCGAGAAAAAATATGCATTGCATTTACTAATCATGATACGTTATTAAAAGAAAGCTCATTTAAAGCTTAACCTTCTAGAGACAAAACGTTAGTATTTCTTAAATATAAAGTCTAGAAGAAGCAGAGTGAAGAGATGTGAGTACAATAAAGATGAATCTTCATTCCAGTTAGAACTTAGAACATCTATTTTATACTAAGAAGAAGAAGAGCAGAACATTATAAGAATCACGGAAAAAAGTCCAAAAATAAATTAAGAGTGATCATCAAAAATCAAAATCTATCATCTTTAACAGTCTTTATGCCCTTTGTGTTCCACACGTAAGAATGATGCTTAAGAACAAACAATTCTAAACTGAGTCAACAGAAAAAAGAACAAACATAAATAGCAAAATGATAATGTTGGTGTACGTACACAGAAAACAAAACACTAAGAATAACAAGTTCTATCAAAATTGCCTCAATGCTTCGCATCACATGAATCTATTTCAAACTCTGAAGGAAACATAGCTCATAAACTTTTACATCCTTTGGCATCATATTTGTGGCTCACCACCAGATTCAGCAGTTTCCTTTACCGTTTCCTCAACAGCCCCGTTTACAGTTTCCTCAGCACTACAACAAAACATTACAAAAATGAGTGTCAGGAACCATGTCATTTAGGTACAAGACTGGTGCACAATCAGCAAATTATGTAAAACTCAAAGCTGCTGCTTAAACAAAACAGAGGAACAAGAGAAGGTAAACAATAGAGAAAGTTCCCCAAGTCCACAGCATGATCGACCCAATTCTATCTGACTCCAAGTTGACTCCTTTCCAGAAAATGCACTAACCAGAAGCAAGAATCAGCACATCAAGCATTTTAAAGCCTCATTCTTTTCACAAGTTAGTTAGAGTTTGTACAAAATCATATGTATACATCTTGCATCCAAACCCCACTTTATTACCCTAAATTAGGAGGAAATGCATCGAATACAAATGTTCCTCTTGAGGCCAATACATGGGAAAAAGGGGAAGGCAGCTTTTTACTGCATTGCTCGACACCAAGGTTGTTCGCTAAGTCCTACCAATGAGTGTCAGGTCCAAGAGCTGGTTAATAATCATTCAATATCGAGCAAGCAGATAAAAAAACTAGTGTCATCGATGGCTTTACAACGACCCTTGGACTATGTGAATACACGACTACATCATACTTGGTACACACCATGCTCTAGCATATGGGAGTATAGGGAGTTAGATTTAGGGATATCCAGCAAACAATAAAAGTAAGCTTAACATAACTTGTTAAAACCCCTAAACAAGGCTACACAAATATCTATAACCAATTAACTAGTCACAGTATGCTTTGCGAATAGAAAGCAGTAATAATCCATGAAGTCACGAAAAATTAAACAGCAGTCAACATACGACAAGAGTTGCTAAATCTAGAATCTAACATAAGAATCCATCAGACCTGGAAGGAGGAACTTCATTCAGCTCGGGCTTCCTCCAACTCTTCTCGGTCTTGTCCTCGCGAAAAATCAGCTTCCCGTTAGGACTCCCCCAAGCTTTCTTTACAATCGGAGCACCATCAATGGACTCAGAAGCCTCCTTTACCTTCACAGACTCAATCTTTTGGTCAATCTCCTTCCAATCCTGTCCCTTCTCCTTCAATACCTCCTCTCTTGGTCTAGCTGCCCCAAATGGATTAGCCCCTTTCGGCTTCGCCACAGGGACAGGCACAGGCGCAGGCTCATTACCGTTCTGCTGTCCTTCACTCAACGGCAATGTCCTTGGTTGCAAATTCAACTTTGGCCTACCACCACCAGCAGAAACTCCGTTCTCTTCTCTCTTCTTCCCCCAATTTTCTGAATCCACGCCACCGTTGGAATCATAGCCGCCTCTTCTTTCTCTTAAACTGTCGAATGCACCACCACCGGAGGCAAATCTCCGTCCACCTTCCTCTTCCTTCCTTTTGGTCCACCGATCCGAATCGGAATCACTACCGTTTGACCCAAAACTCCCTCTCCTATCAAATCTTCGACCAGAAGAGGGTACAAAAGCTTTATTCGATGCCCAATTATCAGATTCATCAGCTTTAGACTGGGAATCGGAGAAAAAACCTCCCCTTTCACCTCTCTCCCCCCTTCTTTCAAAACCATTACCAGCCGATGTTTTCTTAGCTGCACCCCAATCATCAGTCTCGTCGGCACGAGAGGGAGCGATTTCCCTATCGGTATCCCTTCGGAACCCTCCCTGCCTACGAGAATCGTCCGACGAACCCCTCCCCCCTTGCTTGTCGTAACCGTACGATCTGAAACCACCTCCGAGTCGAGACTGGTCAAGTTCCTCCGCAGTGCGCTCGCGAGGACCGGTGGGGAGCATCAAGACTTCCTCCGGTGTCAGGCCTTTGGTTGCGGCAGCGGCGGCAGTTTGAGACTTCTTAGCAGCGCTATAAGTGCTGAACTCCTGAAGGGATAGGGTTTGTGGCTTCTTCTTCTTCGTTTTGGTGGTGGCGGCAGCGGCCAAAGATGGAAAATCGGCAAGGCCACCGGCACCGCCGCCATTGGAGTGATTTTCAACCTTCACTGACTCTTCCTTTTGAAGCTCCAACTCGTTCTCCTCCGAATCAAGTGCCCACGCGCCTGGTTTTGCCCACGCGCTCACGGTTGCCGCCATGTTTGCTCTTTGCTATTGCTCTTTGGACTCTTTGTCTCTGTGTAGGTTTTTTTTGAGAGAATTCGCTTTCGTTTCAAGCGAACAAATAGGGTTTTTTTTTAATATACATAAGAGGATCCGTTGATTTAATCCAACGGTCAACGTACGATAAGAAACGATTTATGGAATAGATTCGTCTTGATCAACGGTGGAGATTAACTCCTTCATCTGAAAGGAAAAGAACTTTGCATTGAATATATAATTTTTTTATTTTTTTTATTCAAGACGTGTAAATGTGTAATTGTAGACCACAAATATTGCATTCCATATCTTGGTGTAATAACTAAGAAATTACAGGTAATTCTCATAATAATTTATTGATGAGTAGAAAAAAAGAGGGAAAAGGAAAACCAACAAGTAGAAACACTTGAAAAAATAAGAAAGTGTATTATGAAAAAAAGAAGATAGTGAGAGCTTGTACTAGGATTTATCATGAATTGATAAATTTCAGTTTTTAGGGCAATAGGCCTCTTTTATATCGATTTAAGACTGAAAATATGAACAAGATTATACCGATTGAATTTAGTAAGAGGTTTAATGATTTATTAAATTCCTTAATAATAATTTTGTCAAGCTTTTCCAATATGTTGAGTTTCTTGTTACTCTTTCCCAACTAAAAATTATTAAATTGAATTCACAAACAGTAAATAGAGTCTAATACATATTGATAGTAAATTCATAAAACGTTCTCTAATCTTAAACATCTAACGAGAATTACTAACTATGATTAAGTCCTAAAAATATCAATTACAAGGAAAAATATTATGATAGTAATTGTCTAACTATGAGAATAATTTGTCTACAAAAAGAACAAATTTACTCTTAGATGTGAAATTAGGTCATCATAAAAACATGAAACAGATTTTAAAGAGTGACGGGTCAAGAACTAAGCAGGGTCGGGTCATTACCCGTCAATAAGCAGGCCAGATTTCCATATCATGAACTCCGAAAATACATGATCTAACTTACTGCTGTAACCTTCTTCACTATGCAACATTCTCACACTAAAAAACTCCTAATATGTCTGCACCAATTTGGTGGCACAATAAATTACAACATGAATCAACTAAAATACTCTACACAACCAACTGAATGAAGAGACATCACCGGGTATGTACAAACCTCAATTTGAACAGCAGCTCAGCAAGGATTCGTGCCAAGCTTCAGTTACAAGGGGACTTCGACTCAATAGCCTTTCCCAAAATTGTGCTTGTACGAGAACTTGCCTCCCAGTTGTGAAGCTCAACATTGCGGAGCTTGAGCAAGAATGCTCACAAATTAAGCATCAGCTGTGGATACAGCTTCAACTTTTGCAGTCAAAATCTAGAATCTCTATCAACGGAAATAATTTGAATCATTCAACATTATGTAATGTCCATCCTCCATAACTTTTATATCTTCTCCATCATACCACGATATATTTCCTGCATAAACCAATGTATTATAAGCACAAACTTGCAATACTTTTGAGTCGTATAAATATATTGAGGCTTCAATTTGGAGTTCCAAGTCTAGCTTCTACAGAAGCATTTCTAAGAACATAAAGTATACTCCAGACCTGAACTTCTACTGAAAGTTCTATCACATCAAAATTAATGCCAGCAAGTGCTTAAAATTTCTGCCAATCACTAGCTCAAGGGAGTCATCGGTTCCAATGTCAATGAAAGGATGCTAATGTGTCACATGATGGAAACACATGCTCTTTTAAGATGTTTAACCATAAAAAAAAATGAATAATCGTTGTGAAAGGTCGAGTAAAATCAGACGGGGTACAGGTTCGATTATTTTATTTGTGTTCCTTACCATCTTCATTGAAATCAGAAAAGCACAAAGTAACCAAATTTAAAAGTTTAATTGAAAATAAGTAGTCAAATTGACCTAAAAAGGGATAATTACATCCAAATCAACATATGTTTTTAGGTATTGCAGACATACAGATCCAATCCCATACATTTTAAGAGATTTTAGACTGCATGATATCAAGGATATACATACATCAAGATGAGAGGCATACGATTTATATAGCTGGGTAGCAGGTACATGCTTCAACTTCAATTTTTACCTGGTGGATTTGCTGGTTCTTGTTCTCTAGTCAGGTGGAGTAAAATTGTTCCTGAAAGAACTGTGATAAATCCACAGATCTCAGATACTATGCTACTAGCATCTTGCCCAGCCCAGTCCTGCAAAGAAATATATAAAAGCAAATGATGGGTTCACAGCCTTTACTCTCTATACATATTGATAGAGGACCACAACAAAGAATAGCTTCAAATTGATAACATACCTTGAACATTATTGCGCTTGCGAGGATGGTCAAAGTGGTGAACATTACATAATATATTGGAGAAACAATTGCAGCATTGAATGTATCCAGTGCCTATCACAATGATGCATAAATGTTAGAAAATGCTTCAGACACCCCCCAACCCCCAAAAAAAAAAATTGCCACTTGAATAATCCTGAAATATCATGCATATCGCTAAATTGCAAAACCAAAAATTAAGCATAATAGCATGCACTGCCCATTTACTGCACTTTGTAATGGTCAAGGAGCATCTCAAGGTTCATGTAATAAGGAAAGTTTTAATGTGAAGCAGCTTTTTGCTAGATTCCCAACCAGAGCACTTGTTTCAGATATTAAAACAGCTCACATATCAAGCACACAAGAAAGAGCAACAAGTTTATTGCCAAATCACAAAAGTTGAAACACAGATAGAATGTAAAGACTTGGCAAATATTGTAGCATTGTTGGTATCAAGTATTGATTCTCTGTTTTATATTCGTGTCATTCACAAAAAAT
>JAJOOS010005282.1:0-18177 GCA_029582725.1 Solanum chiquidenum | reverse complement strand
TTTTCAGATCAAGTGTGTTCATTCTTTCCATGGAAAGGAAATTTTATTACACTAAAGAAGTAACTTATCATAAAGGTTGTTATTATTATTATCTCTCCTTCTGAGAAAAAAAATACATATTTGGTGAATTGATGTATCATACTAATAGAAAAAAAAGTTTAATTCCACATTTGGTTCAATATCATTATAAGTGATTGAAGCACAATATAAGAGTGTTTTTACAAGCTGATTAAAATAATTTGTTAGTGTACTATTTTTTAAATTTATTTATGTATTTGGTACCCACGAAAAATATTTATAAGCCAAATTGAGCAAAAAAATAATTCAAAAGTTGATCACATTCATAAAATCTTACTATTTTCTTAGTTTATAAATGTTTTTAGTTTAGTTAAATATTTTACTATATTATATCTTTTATAATATCCAAATTAAACATACTAGTAACTTTTAATAATCTCCGTTTATTAGTTTTCTGTGAAAATACTTTAAAAAATTATATTTTCTTCAATTAACTTAAAGACATTTAAGTCTATTTGATATAAAAAGTGTTCATCAACACCTTTCACGAAAAATAGTAGTAACATGTTATCAGTTTTAACATTTTTATAAAATTTTAAAAAATAAAAATCTATCCAAATAGGCAACTAATTATTTCTAAAAAATAAGTTTTATCACCTAAAAGTGTTCTTTGAACTTATACTTATCAGCTAAATAATACTTTCTCCATTTTAATTTATTTTTCCTAGAATCCTATAGTCTTAAATTAAAGATATATCAAATATGTGAAAATAACATTTAATTTTACGGTTTTAAATTAACATGTCAAGTGAAAAATTAAAATTAATAAATTTTAAAAAGGAAAAGTAGGACGAACAAATCGAAACGAAAGGAGTGAGTAATTTGAAGGGGGGCTAATCTTTTCTTCATTCTAATGAAGCATGTAACTGTTAGTGCCCAGTAGAAGTTAACAAAGTTATTGGAAAACCAGCCCATTGGTTCTTGTCTCATTTCTGTGGCTTTTATCAACCACTCCTAATCTTCTTTTTCTCTCTCTCTCTCTGTTTATCCTGTGAAGTCAAGAAAGGATGTCACTGCACCTTTTGTTCACAATCCAATTATCTTTTTTATTCCAATGGCTTCTCTTCAAGAATTACTAGCTGATGAAGGTTTTGAAAGTACTAATAAAACACCTGCAAGAACTCATAGAAAAGTTAAGTTCAAAGACAGAGAAGACTCAAACAATATTGCTCTGCCTATTTACATTTGCCATGACAGAAGATCATCCTTGGATTTCTCCAAGACTAAATCCCGAAGACCCTTTTCGAGTACTACTTCTTCTGTTCATTCGTCACAAAAATCAAATGTTAAGTCCACTCATACTCATGTTGAAGGAAATATTCCAAGAAGAGATGAGCCTGCTATTGATGAAATTGCTATAAGAGCAGTGATTTCTATACTTAGTGGCTTTGTAGGACAATATTCGAGGGATAAAGATTTTCGCGAAGCTATTAAAGAGAAATGTTATGCTTGTTTTGTGAGAAAGAAGAGTTATTCGGATGATGGGATTTTTGCTGATATAGAATTGGCTATTGAGAGTATTGAGAGATTAGTTGATAGTAGTATTGATGATACTAAAAGGGAAGTTAAAGTTAAGTCATTGCAATACTCTATTAGGTTATTGACAATTGTGGCATCTTTGAATTCCAATAACTCTGGAAATGCCTCAACTTGTGAAATTCCCAATTCTAATCTCTCTGCTTGTGCACAGCTCTACTTATCTATCGTCTACAAGCTCGAAAAAAATGATAGAATTGCAGCTAGGCATATCCTTCAGGTGTTTGTTGATTCGCCATATCTTGCTCGGACACACTTGCTTCCTGAGCTTTGGGAGCATTTGTTTCTTCCACACCTTCTTCATCTCAAGATTTGGCATACACAAGAATTGGAAGTTCTATCGAGTTCGGAATATGCTGACAAGGAGAAGCACATGAAGGCCTTAAACAAGCTCTATAATGACCATGTTGATATTGGTACAACAAAGTTTGCTCTTTACTATAAACAATGGCTCAAGGTTGGTGCCCAATCCCCTGCTGTTCCTTCTGTGCCTTTGCCTTCTAAAGTGGGATATTCGACTTCAAGAAGACGTTCTATGGATTCTGTCACTTCCAATTCCTCCGTCAAGAACATCTCATTGTAAGTTTCCATACAACTCATGGTTGAACTGTTTTTTTTTTATGTACTATGCTTCCTAGGATAGTTTTGAGCTTGAAAGTTTTTTTCATTATCCTGAAGATATCGTGCTGTTTTTGGCCCAATTACGGAGAGGAAATCCATGGATGCTGCAAGAAATGGAATTTGGGACTATGAGGAGGAAGAAAAGGAAAAGATTTCATCCATTGGAGATGACTTAAAGCAAGGCAATTACAGTCCAGTGAGTCACCTTTACATATTACCTTTTGTTGATTCTTGAAAGGGTATGATGAGAATTCTAATTATATTCTTGACTTTGACAGAAAAAAACAGTGGTTCATCGAAGATCATCGAGTCAAAGTAATAGAACTCCAAAACAGGATCAATGGGATCATACTCATAAAAAATCAGACCGCTTCTCGTATTTCAGTTGTCAAAGTGAGCCTGTGGAGTGCTTGAGAGAAGGAAACAGTAAGATTGGCAGTGTTTCCATCAGAAAGGAAGAAGAAATAATTCCTTCTGTTTCAAATGATCTAAGTAGAGCTATCTTCGCAATTTGCTCCTCAGATAGCTTAAGTGAGTGTGAACTGGCCATCCGTTTGGTGGCAAAATCTTGGCTTGATTCTCATGGAGATCCTGAGACTGTAAAGAGATTGTCCACAGCACCAGTGATCGAAGGAATAATGAACGTTTTGTTTGCATCCGAAGATGATGAGATCTTGGAACTAGCCATCTCAATCTTAGCAGAACTAGTCACTAGGAAAGAGACGAATGGACAAATCATTCTGAACTCAGATTCACAGCTTGATATTTTCTTGAGACTATTGAGAAGTAGCAGCCTGTTTCTCAAGGCTGCAATTCTGCTTTACCTAGTGCAGCCAAAGGCGAAACAGATGATTTCAATTGAGTGGATTCCATTAGTACTTCGAGTTTTGGAATTCGCAGATCAGTTGCAGACGTTATTCACAGTTCAACATAGTCCTCAAGAGGCAGCATATTACTTGCTTGATCAACTTCTTACTGGTTTTGATGAAGACAAGAATTTTGAAAATTGTAGGCAAGTCATTTCACTAGGGGGATTGAGCTTGTTGCTCAGACGAGTTGAAACAGGAAATGTCTCAGAAAAGAGTAAAGTGGCTTCTGTTATGTACTATTGTGTTCAATCTGATGGAAGCTGCAGGCATTACCTGGCCAAGAACTTGAATAAAGATTGTCTTCTTCCCCTTCTATTGCTTCAGAACCAGCCTAACACTCGAGGACATGTTTTTGCATTTCTCACTGAGCTTCTCTGCATTGATAAGTAAAATTTTCTTGTTAAGCTCTCTTATGCAATCTTCTTCTTTTTCTTCTTGCATCTAAATGAACAAGTAATTTTGCATGATGTTACAGGCAAATTCAAAGAATAGAATTCTTACGCGGACTACTAAGTGGATGGGGAATGGTGAACACCTTGCACATTTTGTTACTCTATCTCCAAAGAGCTCAACAAGAAGAACGCCCCGTTATCTCTGCCATGTTGTTACAGCTTGATCTTTTGGTAAGTCTGTTTCCATTATAGTCTTTTAATGATTCAAAGAATAACTCGGAAGAAATCCTCATTTAGCTGCAGTCATGCTGCAGGGAGATCCGAACGAATGCAGTGTGTATAGAGAAGAAGTAATAGAAGAAATAATAAAAGCCTTGGACTGTCAAGTATTCAATGAAAAAGTCCAAGTACAATCAGCCAGAGCTCTACTTATACTAGGGAGCTGTTTTTCCTATGCTGGAGAGCCAGTAGTGGAGCAATGTCTGTTAAAAGAAGCAGGCTATGACGAAAACGCTGGGGATTCATATCTTGGCAAAAACTTCATCCTTAACAGTTACACAAACCTGGTAAATTCCCTTTCTCATGACCTTTTTTTCATGTTGAACTTTAACCAAAACTCGAATTCACCTAGTCCTTCAACTAAGCTTCAGAATGAAGAGGAGGAAGCAACAAGAAATTGGCAAAGGAAAACAGCAATAGTGTTGCTTAACAGTGGAAACAAGAGGCTGTTATCTGGTCTTGTAGATTCAATAGCCAATGGAATTCCATGTTTAGGAAGAGCAAGCCTAGTTACTGTCACCTGGATGAGCAATTTTTTCTGTTTCATTGAGGACAAAGGAGTTCAGTCATTAGTATATTCGGAGCTAATCCCCGAGCTGATAAAGTTATTGAAGTACAATAATGCTATAGAGGAAAGAGTTCTTGCTTCACTTTCATTACTCAAACTGGCAAACAATTCAGGTATGGGATTTTGCAAGCTATACTTTAGCTTAGCCTTGATAAAATTGTATGCTCTACCATTAGAGAAAAGTTAACTTGTTACTTCCATAATACCTGATTAAACTTTATCACAAAAAAATAGTTTTTCACAGAGTTTTGGTCTATTATTTTTTCAGATTATTTGGCAAAATTGTCTCCATTGGATAAAGAGCTCATAAATGATCTGCATAAACTCTCAGAAGTAACATGGACAGCAAAGGAGCTTGTTTCAATTATTTCAAGCAGCTCAAGGCATCATCAGCAGCTTAATGTACCTTAACAATTTGTTTTTTTTTGTTTGTTTAGTACCATTAGTCATTCTACCTTGTACATGTCCATGAAGCTAAGCACAGGATGTCTATATATTAGCCCTTCTTGGAGATAATTTTAGTTATAAGTAAGGCTATTTCTCAACCGCGATACGTCTTCTTCTTCATTCTTGAGTAATTCATAAATAACTTCAGTCGATTGCAAAGCAAGTATTGCCAAAGACTATGGACACAGATAATGCCTCTAATTCTTCAATATACAAAAGCAGCAATTACCATGTCTCTATAACACTTGATGCAAAACTGAAAACAACATTGTAAAGTGAGGTTTTCAAGATTATATGGGGAGAAAACATTGAACTCTGTTCCTTGAGAGTATTTAGCACATTTCAGTTTGTTTTTCTTGTTCAAAATTTTAATAAAAAGCATAGATCAGTAAGAATCGAATCCATGAAACTAAAAGTATTAAGTATATTGAACTGAATTCCGATACGAAACATATGATTCAAGGCTCAGTCAATCAAATATCAGTTTGATCTACTTTACATCCTTTCAGAGAAATATCCTTCTATTTTGGCAAAAGTGGGAGGAGCTACTACTATGCTGTAAATATCTTCTGTCAATATTTATGCTGTAAATTTTCTGCATAATAGTTACGTATCCTTTGAATTATGTTCCAAATTGTTAGAAATCTCATAGTTAAATACGCATGAGTACCATAAGAACCAAAAAGTGCTCTTGCGTGTATAGCCTTTGTAATCTCCATTTTAGAATTTGAAGATACTACTGTAAAAGGTTCCCAAAAGGAAAAAACATGCAGAGACAGAATGCAAACCACATTGAATATAGCGACAACAAATAGCTCAAACACAAGTACATTAAACGAAATTCAACTTTTTGTCTCACAATACATATTAAAAAGCATCACACAATTTAAGTAGACATACTTGGCAGTGGCCTTTAGAGAACCTTAAAGTAAATAAAACATGATCAAATGTCAAAACATTAAGACATAGAAATAAAAGAAGCATGAAATCTCATTAGATTCACGCACAAACTCCTTCGCAGAAAGGAGGCTAAAATGCATTTGGAAATGGGCATCTCCAAAATGTAGACAACCATCTCCTCCCCAGTGCGGGAATGGTGAAGCAGATAAAAAAGCTGAGGGGCCTGTCATCAAACAAAAAACATTATGTTCCGCAAGTCAGGGTGCAGACCATAAAAATTTTCTTGAAGTGAGTCAGGTGAAGATGATGATGACGACAAAGCTGCATCGGATGAAGTTGTAGCACCAGCAGATTTCGTCTCCGTACGCATATCATGGAACATCCGTCCCCTGTAGGCAACAAGGTCTGCATAGTAAACTGGTGGAACAAGTGAAACAGATTTAGTACACCGCGCAAAAGTGAAGCACATGTTGTATATAAGCTGTTGTAAATCGACAGAACTGAAACCATTCTCATCATATAGAACATGATAGTGAGTTGCCTTGCTAGTACCCAACTGTCCATAGTGGCTGCAAAGATAGAAGTCAAAATCAGATGGATGAACAATTTGTGTATCCACAACAGTACCCGGAGGCACATTTCCGTACGCAGGAAATAGTCGCGTATGGTGTCTCTTCTGAGCCACAACAAGAGTGATTGCTGGTTGATACTTATTACTTTCGTATATAGCTTCTACCAAATCATTCAACTCTTCGTTGAGTACCATATCAAACTGACTCTCACTCACACCATCACGGAAAACAACAATTTTGTTTGGTTTAACAGAGTTGAGTTCTGCATAAGTTTCAACTAGGCTTTTACACATCTTTCCAAACTCTTGAATCTGCTCAGTCCTGTGTTTCTGAGGACGAACTCTAGCAGCATATTTATTAGCAGCCGGCCAGTTGATGGTGGCAACAACAGCTGCTATGGATGGACATTCTTTATCATCCCTGCCAGTAGGATGATTAACATCAGCTCCAATGAACATGACATTGTCTCCATCACTAAAATTAGGGAGTCTTTCCATAAGTTCTACATTGCTGCCTCCAAGTTTTGCGTTAATCTTCAAACAGAGGTTTGCAAGAAATTGATCCTTTGCATTGTAGTAGGCATTAGAAGACAAGCAACACTGGGTTACAATGCCAATATTTGTCTCAGAGACCCATTTAAGATATTTGTACCCATTATGCTTTGATGCCATAACACAAACTATCATTTGAAGTTTACCCTTGTTCTTCTGGCCAGCTTCATTAACCACATCATTGAGGAGTTTTTCAACCTTACCAACTGCAGAGAGTTCATTCATGTCACTGACATGTTTTACGGCAGGTTCTTCCATATTAATACCCAAACTTAAGTACCGATCTTTCAATTGGCCAACAAATTTATCAACTTGTTGGTTGCACTCCCTGTAATTCTTAGACCTAAAATCTATCAAAGCCCATCGTTGAAGCGCCTTGCCTTCCACCAACACAGATTTCTCAACAAGGTTCCACTGGCATTTCTTACTATTCACATTAACTGGAGCTTGATCGCCTTGCTTCAAAACAGGAACAGGAAGAATACGACCCAAAATACGGGTCATCTGGGGATCAACCGTAATCTTAAAATTACTGGGGATACCGCTGCAATAATCAAGTGAAAAAAATATTGTAACAAAGATGCTTATACTAACATATATAAGTTCATGATAACAGTACTCAGTAATTTATGAAATGTGTAAGCCAGGAAAGAAACTTAGAAATGTAATACTAACTAAACACGAGCAAAACACAAGTTTCTGAATATAGTTTGTAACTCAATATCCACCTGTAGTTTATGAATATAATGAAAGAAACCCAACACAAGAATACAACCCATAAAAGATCAAAAAGTTCAACAAGCAGGATTGCCGCATATAGAATCTTGTAAGAAAGAAGAAATTCAAGAGGAATCATCAAAAACACATAAGATACAAAAGAAATTTAAGGAATTCACATACCAGCACGGCCCATCTTCAGCCTGTACCGTTTTACATATTGTCTCCCTTCTATCTACGGGACTAGGTAGTGCTTTCCTCCTAATGTTAGTCAAACGATCCTTAGGTAACCGTTGTCCCACAACCAAGTCACAGAATTCCACCGGGACATAGTTTTCCTTATCACCTTTTCCAATATCTAGTGAAGGTAAATGCTTGAACTGAATTTTACGGTTATATTTTTCATCGAAGTAGTTAACAAGGGAAACCTTCTTTTTGGTACCTTGAAGGCAAAATTTAAGATCATCAGTTTTTCCTGGAATTAGCTTCTTAATAACAAACTTCTGCTTGCTAGGACGATGATTTACTTTGACTTTCAAACCAATCAATAAATGACTTGCAGCTGCTCTGTTATTGTTGAAAATCTCTTCAATTTCTAGTTCAAAATATTCCTTCAGAAAGTCTATCACTGAAATTGGTTTCGGGAGTGCCAACTCTGAGGAATCTAAACACAAAGCAAGCCCTTTAGATGTAGGCTTTAGGCTCTGCTGAAAACCTGTATGTGCATTAACCCCGAAACCTAAGTCTCTGATAGCATTCTTAGAGTAGAAACAACGACCTATAGAAAACCTGCACCTTTTAGGATTTTCTTTCATAACCAAATCCATTCCTTGTAGTACATCACGAGGATTATTCTGGAGGCCGTTTCCTTTCACATATCTGGTCACGTTGTCAAGTTGTAATTCAGCAACAAGCTTGAAGGTAAGCGTGTACTTGCATTCGTTAGCATCATCCCCAACAGAGCAGTTCACAGTTAAAGGCTTAGCAGGAAGATCAACAGCACTGAAAATGTTCTTATCACCGTCATATGCAGTTTTATCACAGGGAAATTCAGCAGGCTTATCCGTCAACCACTTTTCTCTTATCTGACGTAGATCAGACTTGCCTGTTACCGGCTTTCCAGGCTGATTCTCATCAACCTGTCGAACATCCACATCATAATGCCAAATGATAGTCTCGTCTCCAAAATCAACAGGAAAGTGATTAGCATGCAGGCTAATTGACTTGTAAGAATTGTTTCCACCATCAGGTCGTCCCATAGGTTCACGTTTTTCTGAATCCTTCAGATTGATTTTCCCCAGAAGAACTGGAGCATCTGCCCACAAAAATAGTACAGTGCATTTTAAGAATAAATCAATGCATGTCGACATGCATAAAATGTTACTCCATTAGTTGCAGAAAACTAGTGAGCTAATAAAAAAGAAAATACAGGTCTGCTTCTTAAGAAGAACTTGCAGATGAAAATTATTTATTTTAAACCAAAAATATAGATCATAATATACAGAAACACCTATGAATTTTAACTTTTAACCAAACCGCTAGTTCAATCCATATAAACCTCTGAAAAGTACAACTTCAATTAATTCTTTGATAAAAAATTCCCGTTCAATGCTAAATAAAACAATACTTTACAGCTTCAGATATAGATATAGGTATAACACGGGTGTAAAGCTATCAATTATCATGAATATCAAAACTTCTAACTCATAGAAAATTGCCTAGTTTTTGCATGTTATAAACAAGTACTTTGCAAGATGCTGTTAACTTGCAGTAGCCAATATAAAGAAAATAGAGTACTATACTAATTAAGAAAAACATCATAACAAGGTACGAGTTAATACCAGAAGATCGAAGAGGAGGACGATCCACACCTTCCTGCTTCTGGTTTCCACCACCATGTTGCTGCCCAACGCCGCCGCCTCTTCCCTGTTGCAGTTGTGGGCGGGCCCAAACAGTACTTGTAACGCCTCTACCCTGTTGCTGTTGTGGCCGTAGTGAAGCAGTACCAACACCTCTTCGGGCCACAGTGACCCAACTAGCAACAGTAGCTTCCGGAGTCTGACTAACCGGCTGATTTTCCGGAGCCTCAGTCACAGTAAATTGATGCTGACCCGATGGCCTCGGCTGGTTAGATGAAGATGAACCCATCTGAAACCCACCCGTTCCACCACGTTCACGGCCTTGTTCCTGTTCGTGGTGACCACGAGCACGGCCTTGTTCCTGTTCGTAGTAAGCACGAGCACGGTCTTGTCTCGGTTCGTTGTAACCACGAGCACGGCCTTGTCTCGGTTCGTTGTAACCACGAACACGACCACAATCACGACCACGGTTACCTCCACCACGTCCGTTGTAGCCTCCACGGTCCATTTGCTGCTAACTTGAGTATTTTTAGCTAAGAGAGAAAGAAAACTAGCAACTGTAAATTCTTCTAAAGTTTTTGTGTTGAGAATGATGAAGTTGAGCTAAAATATATAAATAGACTCAAGGCTGTATACAGTAACAGTATATATCGTATCGACAGAGGAGAACGCTGAATGACGAAAAAAGGACGATTCCAGGAAAAGTGAGTGGATAAATTCATGCATGCAATTGACCTTTTAGTCCCTATAAGGTTTGTTAAATAAACGACAAAATAGTAGAACAAATTATTGGTGTCTTGTCTTCCAATCTTTTGGGGTTGAGGGTAGTTTTGGTATTTAATCAATTTGATGAAGTAGTGGGCAAGGGAAAAGTGGTTATTGGTGAAGAAATACAATTACTACGTACTGGACCTGTCAGTGAGACTGTTAAAATGCTGCAACGGAAAAATAATTACCCATCCCATTGTTAAATTATAAAAAATCTCATTTTTTTTCTGATTTTATTTTTACTCATTAATTTTTATTTATCTAATTTTATCATATACTCTATATTTTCATGATAGTTCTACTTTATATATATATATATATATATATATATTTATTGTAGGTTTATTATTCATGTGTGACATCACATAATTTTGAAAAATGATACGACTTATTCAAATATTATATTTATTGAGACGATACAACATGATATAATATAATATATAACGAGCATCCAAACAGAGTATTAGATTAAATAAATTAAATACTTTGTTTGAGTACATCTGATAATTTTTTGTGTTTATTTCTTATTTGTAAAATTTGAATTATACCTATTTTAAATATTTTTTATTTTAATCAAATGTTTGAAGTTGATTTGATGTCTACTTTTTTTTTAATTATTATTATTACTACAACCTTAGAGGGAAATTTGTTTTATAATGAAATTATGACATAAGAGAGTTTACCAAAATCATTTATTGTATCAGATAATTGGTGTTTAATCAAATATGGTTTAATATAAAATGTAATAAGGAAACCAAAAAGGGATAATTGAACTTGGGATCCCCAAGTTATTGCCTAAATTAAGATTTTAATCCTTTTTATTCTTTTGCTAAGTAAATTTAATTTTTGCTTCAATTATGACGTACTAATTCTTTCTAATCACTTCTCTTCAAAGTCTATTTCAAATAACTACTTTTATATATAATGTGAAAACTTAAAAAATGATCACAAGTATTAAAGGAGATTATACCCATCTTAATTTGATGTGTACTTGATTTATTCATTTGTTGACTTTGTAATTTGCATTTCTTATGACACGTTTGGGAAAAATTGATAAAGTAAAAAAAAACAAATATCAAAAACATGTATAATGAAAGATATAAAAGCTCTCAATTATGATTTACGTGCACTTAAATGTATTTAGAGTTTAGACTAGATATAAAACAAAAGTTTTAAGTACTTGAAAATAAATTTTTTTTATTATCTGTCATCATCGCTAATAAATAATTCTTAAAATAAAAGATTTCTCCAAAATACCAAGAGTTCATATTCTAAATAGGAAGTTTTCTGGTGTCTTTTCATGTTAATTTGGGCAAGAATGTTATTCGTATTCCTAATAGCATGTGTGCACTTCTCTTCCAGATTAATTATATTTCAAATTCACGATAGTGTTGGTATATTATCCGTTTTGGTTTATTAAATTGATAATTCAAATTTATTTTTATGTAATGAGTGATGTTTTTACCAAAGTTTTGATTTTTCAAATCTGCTTTATGAGATTTTTTTTTATATCAAGAACTTCAAATAAGAGTGAGGATATCTTATCCATATATCGCCATCCTTGTTAATAAATATGACATTCTTATCTATTAGAATTATACATATTATTATAAAGATACTAATAGAGTAAAACTGTACATGAGATAATTAACACAAAAAAAAATGAAACGATAAATCTTGTTTTGCCAAATCTTCTAAGGCGCCTTACCTTGTTTATAAGATTATAAAACCTCTAATTTTTTTGTATTTTTTTTTTTTGGATGTTGCTTGTGGATAGTTTTACTGAGTTATAGTGTAAAACTCTTTGTTCCTATGTATATGTTCAAACTCTTATCCTCATACTAGCATTTCGAATTATATTTTGTTTCCTTTTCTCGGACTGAGTCTGTCTAATTTTTTCACTTGAACTAGGGATATTCAACTCTATTTATATCTTTTAGAATTTATCTGTTCATTTTTAAGTTATACTACTTTTTACTGAGTTGAAATTCAAGTTGTAATTATAAAAGGCAAGTAATAATATGTTAAAATTATTGAAATGAAACAGATCAAATTAGACGAGTCATGATCCCACATCAATAAAATTTGTCTTAGAATACATAACACAAAACATTTCAAAGTAAATAAAACATAATCAAACGTCAAACCCTTAAGACATCAATGGATAAACTCACACCATAGAAAATAAAAGAAGCATGAAATCCCATTAGATGTCCGACGGAAAGGAGGTTCAAATGCGTTTGGAAATGGGCATCTCCAAAATGTAGACAATCATCTCCTCTCTAGTGTGGGAATGGTGAAGGAGATCAAAAAGTTGCCATCAGACGAAAAACATTATGTTCTGCAAATCAGGGTGCAAAGTATAAAAACTTTGTTCAAATGAGGCAGGTGAAGAAGTTGAAGTTGAAGTTGTAGAGCTAGGAGCGGTCATCTCCAAAAGCACCTCTTGGAACATCCGTCCCCTGTAAGCAACAAGGTCTGCATAGTAAACTGGTGGAACAAGTGAGACAGGTTTAGTGCACCGCGCAAAAGTGAAGCACATGTTGTATATAAGCTTTTGTAACCGGTCAGAACTGAAGCCATTCTCATCATAGAGAACATGATAGTGAGTTGCCTTGCTAGTACCCAACTGTCCAAAGTGGCTGCAAAGATAGAAGTCAAAATCAGATGGATGAACAATTTGTGTATCCACAACAGTACCCGGAGGCACATTTCCCTCCTTAGGAAATAGTCGCGTATGGTGTCTCTTCTGAGCCACAACAAGAGTGATTGCTGGTTGATACTTATTACTTTCGTATATAGCTTCTACCAAATCATTCAACTCTTCGTTGAGTACCATATCAAACTGACTCTCGCTCACACCATCACGGAAAGCAACAATTTTGTTTGGTTTAACCGAGTTGAGTTGAGCATAAGTATTTACTAGGTCTGCACACATGCTTCCAAACTCTAGAATCTTCTCAGTCCTGTGTTTCTGAGGACGAACTCTAGCGGCATATCTATTAGCAGCTGGCCAGTTGATGGTGGCAACAACAGCTGCTATGGATGGATATTTGTCAGCATCACTGGCAGTAGGATGATTAACATCAGCTCCAATGAACATGACATTGTCTTCACTTCCAAAATTAGGGAGTCTTTCCATAAGTTCCATATTGCTGCCCCCAAGTTTTGCATTAATCTTCATACAGAGGTTTGCAAAATATTGATCCTGTCCTTTGTTGGCATTACAAGACAAGCAACACTGGGTTACAATGCCAATTTTTGTCTCAGATACCCATTTAAGATATTTGTACCCATTATGCTTTGATCCCATAACACAAACAATCATTTGAAGTTGTTTACCCTTGATTTTCCGGTCTGCTGTATCAACCACTACTTTGAGGAGATTTTCAACCTTGCCAACTGCAGAGAGTTCATGCATGTCAGTGAAATGTACTACAACAGGTTTTTCCATATTAATACTCAATTTTCTGCACCGATCTTTCAATCTGAAGATAAATTCATCAACTCGTAGCGGGTTGTGTTCCCGAGAGCTAAAATCTATCAAAGCCCATCGTTGAATTTCCTTGCCTTCCACCACAGATTTCCCAACAAGGTTCCACTGGCACTTATCATTCACATGATGTCGACTTTGACTGCCTAGCTTCAAATCAGGGGGAGGAAGAATACGACCGATAACACAGGTCATGTTGCTATCAACTTCAATCTCAAAATTACCGGTGATAGCCCTGCAATAATCAATTGAAAATTAGAAGGAAAAAAGAAAGTCTGTAACAAAAGACGCTAATAACATATATCAATCATCAACAAACTCATGATGATGCAAACAACAACATACCTAACTCTAGATTCTTCCCACTGCCGAATTTGAATTACAAAGTGGTGGGTCATGACACTAAGGAGGATAGAGTGCACGCAACCTTATCACTACTTCATGGAGATAGAGAGGTTGTTCCGAAAGACCCTTGCTTAAATGAAAACATCAAGATGAACAAACCCTTAAAATCTAGAACAGACCCAACTAGCAAGACAGCCATAGGATGAGCCAAAAAGGCAGCTTACTAAGAATTACTGTATAAATTTCTCATTTAAAAATACAACAAAAATAAGAAAAAGTACTACTCAACTATTATTTCAACAAAATGTGCAAATTCCATAAATGAAACCATAACAAACATGCAAGCCACGAAAACCACACATAAAAGGCAGAGAAATTAAATCCATGATATTTCATCACACGGAGTAGTAGTTTTTTTTTTCATTTTCTTGTCGGAAAGAAGAAATTCAAGAGAAAGCAACAAAATCACAGATGAATAACACATATTTATGGAATTCACATACCCGCACGGCCCATCTTTAGCCTCTACCATTTTACAAATTGCCTCCCTTCTCTCTTGGGGTCGAGCTAGTGGCATATACAAACCCTCCTTACGGTACCGTTGCCCCTCAACCAAGACACAGAATTCCATGGGGACATAGTTTATCTTATTACCTTTTCCAATATCTAATGAAGGAAAATCCTTGAACTGAATCTCCCGCTGATATTTATCCCTGAAGTAGTCAACAAGCAGAACTTCCGTTGTGGAATCTTTGCCTTCTGGATCTTTAAGGGGAAAAGTAAGTTTATGAGTCTCAAGGTCAGTTAGTTCCTTAATAACAAACTTCTGGTTGGTACGACGATGATTAACTCTGACTTTCAAACCCTTTAATGCAAGCATTGCAGCTCCACGGTTGTTCTTGAAAGTAGCTTCGTTAGGTACTCTAAGATATTTCCTCAGATAGTCTAGCACCGGCATTGGTTTCCGGAGTGCCATGACTGAGTAATCTAAGCACAACGCCAGCCCTCCTGCTGTAGGCTTTAGGCTCTGCTGAAAACCTTTATATGCAGCAACCCCGAAACCAAAGTCTTCGTGAGGATTCTTAGAGTAGAAACAACGACCTACAGAAATCCTGCTCATAGAAGGATTTTCTTTCATAACCAAATCCATTCCTTGTAGTATATCACGAGGAATATGCGAAAAGTTTCCATTCAAATATTCATTCAGCCACCAAAGTTGTAATTCAGCAACAAGCTTGATGATAACGTCATAAGAGTGTTCCATAGCATCATCCCCGTCAGACCAGTTCACAGTGAAACACCCAGTAGGAAGTTGAACAGCACTGAAAATGTTCTTCTTACCGTCATATACAGTTTTATCTCTAGGAAATTCAGCAGGCTTATCCGCACACAACTTTTCTCTTATCATATGGAGAACAGACTTGTTTGTTAACGTCTTCGCAGGCCGATTCTCATCAGCCTGCTGTTGAATATCCACATCATAATGCATAATGATAGTCTGAAGATTAAAGTTAACAGCAAAATGATTAGCAAACAGCCTAATTGACTTGACAGCAATATTTCCAGTATCAGGTCGTGCGACAGGTACACGTTTTTCCTTGTAACTTTCTGGAAGGGATGATGAACTTGGTTCTGTAATTTTCAGGGACCCCACATCAACTTGAACAAGATCTGCCCACAGAAATGCACAGCATTTTAACAATACGTCTACTTACGCACGGTGGAAAGCTCAAAAGTGTAAAGTTAGATTACCATTTTATCATTATACTAAATCAAAATATTATGAAATGTCTAATTAACTAAATAGTAATGATATCATATTATATTTAATTATATATACTATATACTAAATACTAAAAGAGGAAGGTATCAAGTCACAAGTTGAATTATGAATTTTGTTGAATAACATCAATATTCTGATCTTCTGGTACGATTTTTTTTTGTTTTGGCATTTGTATAATCTTTCGTAACAAATTTAATATATTCTTGAGGTCTTTGAATTTAACGTTAATTGATTTTAAGAACAATTATTATTTTATCAACCTTTAATATTCCTTGATTTGGAAGAAGAAGAATCTCTACCGTCATCATATTAATTATAGATTTTAACAGATCTTAAATAACCTCAATAGTGAATGATTTTTTATTTTATTTTCATGTTAAATCTTATATATGGGTTCATAGTTACATTTTCACTTTCTCCGTATAAAATAGTCTTCTAAACCATGATATGGAATTATATGGGAATTCCATATCATGATTTGAGATATTTTAATACAAAAATTGATCTATAAATTTATATTTTGTTAAAACAACCCACATTTATATCTAGTAACCATTTATTTCATATGTAAATAAAATTTATAATCGTATCATTACTTTTTAAAATTTATTATTCTCACCGACATAAAATTTATTATTCTCACCAACATATAGTCACTTTAACTCACACCAAACGATTGTTAAAGTGATGAAATATTTATGGTCTATGAGCATGAAAATATAGTTGCGGATGATATTGACCAACAAATGGCTAAAAGTAACAGTGTTGGTTCGTCTTCTCGGTCACATGATCGAGAAATACAAGCTCAACGTGAGGAAATTGTTCGTACTATGTGGGAGGATTATATTAAAGACTAGTACACTACAATTTAAATTAAAGTTAGATGAAACAATTACTTAAGTGAAGAACAAATAGCTTTGTAATAATTTATTATGCGATTTTATAAATTTTTGTTTATTTGATAAGATTGAATAAACAATTGGGGCTATTTTAATAGTTTTACAACTTATGAGATTTTTATGTTTATGAAAAAATATACAACACAAAAAATTCATATCGCATGTGCAACAAAACTTCAATTTCATCTCATGATTCCATATCATGATACCATATCATGATTCCATATTATGATATCATATCGCATGGCCAAACGGGACCCTAAATATTCAAAGCCCTCATGCTTTTCAAATTCATAATCTCCAATTATTTAATTTAAAACTTTAAGATATCTTTGGGTATTAATCGGCCATTTTTATATGTATAAATTAATATTTGTAGTTCCATGAATGAATGCCATATCGAAGGTTGTCCTATTCATTCTATATTTAAAATAATGAAGCGCTTATATCTTTATTTTACTATTTTCACCGTTCAACAATAATTATCCACTATATTATTTCGGAATGTCCAATAATACTTTGTCTACTTTATGAAATTAATGGATAACTTTACACGTAGTTCCTTTTTTTTTTTATTAAAGAAATTAATTATTTATAATAAAATAAATATATTTTAAAATATGTGTTATTTTATTCTCGTTAATCCGTCATAATTTATCAACTTATTACTTATAGAATTATGTTAACAACTCATATAATAATTGTCTTAGTAAAAAGATGTTTTTCATTATCAAATTGATAAAATCTTACCTTAAATATAATTGGAAGAATATTTTTTGAAGAAATTATTTATAAGTAATAATTTACATCTTAATCTTAAAAGTGTAAGAACAATAAATTATAAATAAATACACACAAAATTTATTTAGATTATTAAGCCTTTAACTAAAATTTCGCTTATCTTGAGCCATCTCTGATTATTTTTTTATTACATTTTTTAAAATATTATATTCAAAGAGTGAGAAATCAAACTCCCGTTGAACTAAACTACTGAATTTGCTTAAAAGGAATTAATTCTAAACATTTCATTTCAATTAGTAAGACATAAAGAAAATAGATTACAATAATACTAACAAAATAATGATAATAATAATAATAAGAAGAAGAAAGCAAGGTATGAGTTAATACCAGAAGATTGAGGAACAGGACGATCCACAACCTGCTGCTGCTGATTTCCACCACCATGTTCCTGACTCTTCTGCGGCGGTGGCCGGGCCCAAGCAGTAGCTACTCCGCCGCCACTACCCTGTTGATGTGGCTGCTGCGGTGGAGGTCGGGCCCAAGCAGTGCTAGGGACACCACTACTCTGCTGTGGTGGTCGTGACCAAGCAGGACCACCGCGTTGGACCGGTTGGTTGACCCAAGTACCACCACGACCCGGATGATTATGCGGAGCTCCACGAAACTGATATTGACCCGAGCCCCTTGGCTGATTCCCCCATTGCTGTGGAGGCTGAAATGAACCCATTTGGGGCCCACCCCTTCCACCACCGATCTGGG
>JAJOOS010005280.1:0-19494 GCA_029582725.1 Solanum chiquidenum | reverse complement strand
CCCTTAATGTTGTTAATAAAAATAATAATTTCGGAAGTATCTTTACATGGAGAAAGGCAAATGACAAATAGAATGGAAAGGGAGTTAGGTGTTTGTTTTGGAAGGGAATTTTAGGAATTGCAAAAACTATTATGTTTAAAATAGTACTCCTTCCATTTCATTTTATTTGTCTTCACAAATTAGGGGTTTGCATACACAACCATCCTCCGCGGACCCCACTTATGGGATTACATTGGGTATCTTGTTGTTGTTGTAAACTTAGGGGTCGTTTGGTGTGATGGACAAGATGATTTAGTCCAGGGATAATTATTAAGTGGTCATTAATTTGTTGTTTAGTTGCCAAGGGTGGGGTAACTTATCCCAGGATTAACAATTAGTCCTGGGATAAGTTAAGTTATCCCTTCCTGGGGTGGGATACAGGATAACTTATCCTGGGATTAGGTAGATAAAATAACAAAAATACCCTCCTTAAACCCCACTTTTATACACCACTTTACATTCATGTATATTAACATAATTTTTAACAACATTTATAATAAATTCACAATCTTAATTATTCCTTGTTCTTATGATAATATATTTTTCTATTAAAAAATTACATTTTATAAATATAATTTTTATTTATGAATATAATATAAGTTGAATTTATTTGCCTAATTCTTAATGCTATTTATATTTTGATTTCTCTCAAAATGTTCACTCCACTACTAAATTGCATATTTTTAATTAAATAGTTTATTACTCACTTAAAAATTATATTTTATATATCAATTAAAATGTAGATAACTTTGATAATAAATTTTCTTTTACTTTTAATAAACTTAAAATTGAAGTTTTATTTTTAAGCTAAATAAAATGAATGTTTTATTTTTAAGCTAAATAAAATGAATTTTTTATTTTTAAATTAAATAAGATGAAAGTTTTATTTTTAAGCTAAATAAGATTGAAATTTTATTTTTAAGCTAAACAAGATGGAAGTTTTATTTCTAAGTTAAATAAGATGAAAGTGTAATTTTAAAAACACACGGCACAATCATGTAAATGCACATCCAAAAATATTTAAGCTAAATAAGATGGAAAATTTTATTTTTAAGAATGAATAACTAAAATTTACAAAGAAAATGTAAAAAACAAAAAAACTAAATAAGATGAAGGGTATTTTTGTAAACAAACAACTTATTCTTAGAAATTATTCCATGAATATAAGTTTGAATATGACAAACCAAACAAGCAACAAAAATTAATCTCAGCATAACTAATCCCATCATAACTTATCCCAGTATAACTTATCCCAGCATAACTAATCTCAGCATAACTTGTATTCAAACCAAACGACCCCTTATAGTAGTCGTATGACTGAGCACGGAGTTTAAGAAAGTAAGAAAGGTTTTTAGAACTTGTTAAATTGAAGAAGTGTGTAATGTACTAAAATTCCCCTTGAGCTTGTGATCTTAAACATGCCACGTGGATGTTTGATTTAGAGAGTTGCTAAATATCGAAAGTGACATTCTTTTTTTTGAAACAAACTAAAAAGGAAAGTAAGATACATGATTGAAATAAAGAGAGTAAAACTTTAGCTCAAGCCAAACTTACTTATAAGTTGAGAAGAGATAAGCTGGATAATCAACTTATGGTTTCTGTTGATTTTGACTTATAAGTACTTGGGTTACAAGCACTTTTGGTGTTCACCAAATGCAAAATAAGCAGAAAGTAAGCTTACCCAAACACTCTATATATACATGGCTCTCACTGTTACCAACTGTTCCTCTTTTGCGCATCCAATAGTGTGGCCTAGTGGTCAATAAGTGATTGAGAACCATGAGGTCTCAGGTTCAATTCCCAACGGAGACAAAAAACACTAGGTGATTCTTCCCATCTGTCCGAGCCTTGGTGGACAAAGTTACCTGGTACTTTGGTACTTGTTGCTGGTGGGAGGTATCCCATGGAATTAATCGAGGTGCGCGAAAGCTGGCCCAGACACCATGCTCATAAAAAAAAAAAAGTCCCTCTGGGGAGGGACGGCACAGATGAAATAATTGACTCCCTTCCAATTAGCTTTAGAATCTACCTGAGACCTGCCTCCATTTTAAATTTGTTCCTTGTGACAAAGGTTCAAGGGCAAAAGTCATCTCAAAGAAAGAGGGTTTCGGTGTTCTAGGACCTTTGGCCTTGAAATTTCTGTTGCGTAGGAATCCCCTGCTAATTTTGTTTCCTTACTTTTTTACTCAAATAATGTTTTCGATGCTTCTTTGCTTTCAAAGAGAAGATATTATTTTGTTGCTTCTAGGGAAGTAGCTTTCGTGCTTCCTTTCATCTGGTGGAAGACAATGTCAGTTAAAGTCTTCGACTTTATCACTGAAGTTAGTATTTGTAAGCCAGACTCCTAAATGCCCAATGTTGAGGCAGATGTTCATTGAAAACCTGTAAAAGATTATCATTTTATGTGTTATATTTCAAAATTAGATGGATAATTTTTAGTTCATAGCCTTTTTTTTTTTTTATGAGGTAACATTTGTATTATAAACCAGACTTAGGTAGTGCTAAAATCCCTTTACAACAAGTAAGTATTTAGTAAGAAACAAAGAACTTCTCTTCCTAGCATGATTCTAGGATATCAACTGCATCTATAGGAGAGTTCTTTGTATACCAAAAACACATAAGCAAAATACAATTTTTTTTTTCTTTTCATACTGGTAACATCAAAAGCAAAATACAATACGTTTTAATCTTCTGTATTCCTCTCCTTCCAAAGAGTCCACCAAATGCAGGCTGGGATGGTTCTCCAATAGCTCCTATTATTGGCTCCAATCCCAGCTTCCTCCCAACTAGAGAGAGTGTCAGCAATCTATCTTGCTAGGCATTGTCCATATTATGCCTCTTGAGATTGATGAAAATCTTCCATAGTTGGTCTGTGATTCTGCAACGCAAGAACAAGTGTCCCACTGTCTCAGCTGCCTCTCCACACAAACAACAATGTGTAACTAAAATGATGTTCCTCTTTCTCAGGTTTTCATGTGTAAAAACAGCTCGTCACTAACGGCCATGACAAGCATGCCACCTTCAGAGGTATTTTGTCTTTCCAAATTTGTTTCCATGACCAGATGATGTTCTGCGACATTGTCAAATTGATGTACTTGTACCCTGAATTTACTTTGTATGCCCATTCCACCATATTCTATGCGACATTGTGGAAAACTTACATGTAACTTGTGCCTTGTAGAGTGTAGTAACTAGCAATTGAGTCTTTTATACTCAATAATTAATATATAGGTAGGCTGCAAGCATGTAGACCTCTCCAAAAGGGGATGATTCATCCAATTTCCTACAACTCACACAACAAATGAACAAAGTATTAAGATTTTATAACCTTATTAACAGATAAAAGTAAAAAAAAAAGTTGAGAGTCAGAGATATAAATCAAATGAGACATACCTTTAGTCTATAGAAGTTACCCAAGTTATAGATCAAATAGGCTAACAAAAAGTCAAGAGAGTCAGAGTCACAAATTTAAAATAATTAGCTATTTAAATTAAGATAGTCAAATGATCACAAAAATTTATACATAAACTCCATGTTCACAGACTAAAAAAGAGAACATAACATGCACATTTAAACAAAGTTATACTCGAGGTATCTATATGAGTACATTTAATTCAAAGGCCATCTTTCTCAATTTCTTCCATGTCATTTTCCAAATCTTCAACTTTATTTTCAAGGAGGACTCCTAGTGGAGGTTCGTCAATTGACAATTCAACAAAATCATTGATACTTCCATCAATATTAAAATGATCTCCACCTAAAACAATATCAAATGAATTTTAGGTTATTGTGAAAGAAACTTATCATATTAAAAAAATTACTTGAGAAATATCAAAAAACTAACCTAAATCCCAATTGTTGCTTGGATCACTTGTGTATTTTTCTTTTCTTTGAGACAGCTAGCGGAGATTATAATGCACAACAAAGAAATCTTTGATCCTTGAACTAGCCAACTTGTTCCTCTTGATGCTATATATTAATGAAAAAGTTCTCCAATTCTTTTCACAACAAGATGAAGAAGCCAACCAGGAAAGCAATTTGTAAGCCAAACTTTGTAAAAGTTGAGCATTTATACCATGGTTAGCCCACTAAGATAGAGGCTCCTCATACCCCATATAGCATCAATTACATGAGGCTCACTAAAGTGACCATTTCCACTCCCTTGCTCCAATGAATCTTACTTTGAATCATTTGGATCTTTGATAATTGAAAGCATTTGATTCTATACAAGGAAATCTCTCTTTCTTCATTAGGAACAAGTCTTCTTATCCCATTGCTTTCACTTTGAAGCCACGATTCATGGTAGTATTTGGAAACCAAGGAAATGTGTCATACAATGCAACGGAATATTACTCTTATTCCACCTAGCCACGAGAATTTCTTGAATTTTCTCAAAGAAAATCCTATTGGCCATTAATAAGATCTTTCCCCTCATGCTCAAATACAATCACCTTTGCTTTTTCACTTATTGTATCCCACATGTCATAAATAAGGTGCAATTGTGGACAATCAAGGTCGGCTCTTCTAAGCATAGATATTATCGGTTTCATACACTTTAAAAAGATCCAACTCTATCCCACCATTCATCATAAGAGATTTTATGTTTATAGTATGTTTCTATTTCCACCACCATTAAGAGCAACCATAACAACCTTAATTTGATTCCATAAAGGGTTGTCATCAAAATCTGTTCCAACACATTTTGTTGGTTTCGAAATACTTTTCGGTTTTTTTTCAGCCATTGTTGATGATGCCACGGGGGATGAAGAACTTTTGAATATGGCTCTGGAGGAAGAGAAAAATTCTATGGTCCTCCATGGCATCATCAGTAGCGCTGAAAAATAAGAAGGAAAGGGTATGTCAAGACCAACAAAAAGTGTTGGATCAAGTTTTGATGATAAACCTTTATGGATTCATATTAAGGCTCTTAATGGTGGTGGAAATAGAGTGTGGTCATGTAACTTTTTGCAATAAAAAAGTTACGGATTCATATTCTAAAGTAAAAGCACATCTTTTAAATTTCTCCGGTTAGGGAGCTGCAATATGCAAAGAGATTAGTCATGAAGTATTTAGCAAATGAAGAAGCTAAAAATCAATGGTACAATTGGATGCAAAAAAAGGGCAAATTATGTAACTCTACCGGAAAGCTCAGATTTATGACAACCGAAAAAAGAGAAAAGGTTCAACTGGTGGAGCACTAGAGAAATCTATTAGCATTTCTAACAGAACCACTGCCGACAAGTTGGCAACTCGGATGTTCTATGCATCAGATTTATCAATCAACTTACAACTTCTCCTTACTTGAAAAAGTATTTGGTGGCAAATCATGTCTGATTATATTCCACCAACTTATAATAGGTTATTAACTACTCTTTTGGCTTAAGAAAAGACTAATATAGATGGAAAATTACAACCTATTAATGATACATGTAAAAGGATTGTCGATTTGTTTGGATTGTATGATATTTAAAGGCGGCTATTGATAAATATAATGAGAGCATCTAGTGGTGGACCAATTTCTTGAAATCGGTTGATTCTAGTGTAATTGTCAAGGGTTGTGTATATTGCTAAGTTGTTTCTTAAAGGCATAAAAAATGTTGTTCAAGTTATCACCGATAATGCAGGAAATATGAACTTGCCGGTTCTATGTTGAACAAATTTTTGACACCGTGTGTAATTCATTGCCTAATCTTGCTTTGCAAAGTATATGTCAACTTTTCGAAAAATCACCTCACTTCTGAAGTTGTGAATGGTCAAAGGATACTAAAATTGATTGGTGAAGTGAGTAGCTTAATGAATTTCATGGTGAATACATTCGAAACTATTTTTGTTAAAAGTTGTCGAAACAAGATGTGCTTCCCATAGTCTCATGACTTCTAGTATTCATAAAGTGAAATCGTCGCTGGAAAAATTACAAGGGAGATATAGTACTTGAAGCAAGGACGTGTGAAATAAAATCTCTTATGATGAATGGTGGGATAGAGTTGAATATTTTTTAAAGTGTACGGAAACGATAGTATCTATGCTTAGAAGAGCCAACCTGAATGTGTGGGAGATAGCTACAGAGGGAAATTGAGTGTAGTACTAGAAGATGCATGTCATTTTGCTAAACTGAGTACTTCATCAAATTTTCAACTTGTTTGGGATTGAGACATTTGTTTTTGAGTATCTAATCAATGGTAGAACCTGAATTTCCTCCTTGATTCCGTTCCTGGGTGTAATGTAGCACCTCTCATATCTTCATGTCCTATTCTTGGAGCAAAAGGAAAGTCGGAACTGAGAAATATGCTGCTTGTATAATCTAGTGTTAATATCTTGAATGTATTTCAAAGTGTAAGTTGGAAGCTTTTAATAAGTGACCATTAAGTTTAGTGTTTCAAGAACCATCAAGTGTGTAGTTGATTATGATGTTGCATATCTACCTCTTCGCATTTAATTATAAATATTCACATTTGATATTCCTCGAGCACTTGTTGAGTTTTGGCAAGCTAGAATTTTGTCATATTGTTTAAATAGTATGAAGATTTGTCTAGAGCAAAAATAGTGCATTATTGTATGTGAATGCGTAGAAGATCTTTTATGTCATGATTTATAGTTCTGTGAATGCGTAGAAGATCAGATCTTAGGTTGGTTAAATACATTTTCATGTTGGTTAAGTATAAGCTTATCTTAATGTTACTACTCTTCCTGTCCGGCCTTAATTTATTAATGGTACTTAGCTTGATAATCTGAAATATTAGGTGTCAAATGAATGTCTCTGACCTTACTGTGTTGAATTTTGGTCTTTTATGTTTGTTTGTGTTGGTTCTCGAGTTTGTTGGGTTAATCCACTGGAGAAATGATTTTTCTTTTGCGTATCTTGCAGAAGAAGGCCAGTTGATTTGTCTTTAAAAAAACGACTACAAATTATGCATGACAACAGTTGTTTTCATGTATCAAACGAAGTCTTAAGGTTCTTGTTTTCTATTTAAGTCTCATCTGAACAAACAATGAAAACAAATGTTTATGTTATAATTTTTCTTATTTATCTACATGACCTTTAACATTAATTAATTTTGGTCTTGTGTAAACATTAGAGGAACTTCTATTATCAACCTCCATGTTAGTCTTGCAATCAAACAAGTGCTTACCCCACTTTGAGAAGGGATTTCATAGTCTCTTTCTCATCTCTAAAAGGCATTTGGTGTTCAAAACATTATTGGCTTAATAATATGGTAAAAGGCTTCTATCTAAGGGTGTGTTTGGTATGAAGGAAAATGTTTTTTCAATTTTCTCATGTTTGGTTGGGTAAAATGTTTTTCAAATTTAAGGAAAATGACTTCCCTTCAAAAAGTAAGGAAAACATTTTTCAAAACTTTCCTTCAACTTCAATACAATTTTTTTTTAAGCTTCTTTTAGAATATATTTTTAATTTCAATTTTTTTTCCCCCTCTCACCCTTATCCCCCCCCCCTCCCCCTCAGGCCCCCCAACAAAAAAATTAAGTTTGTTTTTAAAAAATATATTTAATTTCAAATTTTTATGTTTTTACTCCATCTCACCCCTCCCCCCCCCACGCCAGCCACACCACCCCACCCTCCCCAAAATAAAATTTTAAATTTCAATTCAAAAATTATTTTCTACTCTCTAGGAAAAATAAAAGATATTTTCTCAAAAATAATTTTCATTCATAAATGAAATACTAAAAAAAAATTCCGGAAATTATTTTCTAGTCACCAACCAAACATGAAAAAATAAGTAAAAAATTTACTTATTTTCCAGAAAAATATTTTCCTTCATACCAAACACATCCTATTTAAGTACTTATTTTCTATTTTTGAACTCAATCTTGAAACTAGTTCTAATTGAAGTGAGATAAGTTTCCTACTAATTTGCTTAGTGAGAAGTATGGGAGAATCTAAGAAGTGACTAATGAGGAGAGTAGTAAAAACAGTGAAGCAGTCCATTAAGTGAGTCTTCACTGAAAACAATGACAGAAAAATGAGAAAGATCCGTTGTTGAAGATGTCACTCCTGACATTGACAGTGTTAGCTATTTTTATCTTTATACAGTGACTAGTATTTTCAAACTTTACAACTCACTTCACTACCCTACTTTTCACTGAATTCTGAATTATCATCATCTTGGAATAACACAAGTGATGTTACAGCACATCAATGGGGCGGGGCGAGTTGAAGTGAGTTTTTTTTAAAACTAATATGGGGCGGAGTGGGTTGTGGATATATATGACTTTATATGGCTTCAAACTTAATTTTAACTTTTTACATGTTAAAAGAGTGATAGAGCACTATTTATTAAGGTAATTTCTTTAAAGCTACTAAAATATTCAAGATAGTAAATGAAAATGGTTCAACAAAAAATAATACAATTTCTAACATGTTTTCCAATTGATCTCTAAAAATTAATTTTCAAAAATCACTATCCTATTAAATTAATACAACTTAATGAAAAAATGAATTTATTTTTAGTATCAAACTTCACTAGAAAAAGAAAATATTTTAAAAAATTATGCGGGGTGGGGTGGGTTGAAAATGAAAAAAATTGTTATGTGGGGTGGGACGGATCAAAATTTTTACGGATTAAGCTCAATCTACACATTGCCATCCCTAGTCAGATTTCTGTATAAAGAAACAAAAATGAAATATATAGTGTAGGTGGTTTCTTTTCAAGTGTTATAAGGATTTGGTTGAACTTAATAGTAGCTTTGATTCTATGGAAACCACTTTATGTTTAAATTAAATTGTCTTGCTCTTGAATTCGACCATCATTATTTTCGAAAATTCATGGAAAAAAGTGTGATTTGTGTGGCTTGAAATAATGTTTGTTTATCTAAAAGGTGAGGACTCAAAAGAGTCATTTGTCATGATGTTGCATCAAAGTGGGAAAGGCATCTCACTCTACAAGTGCTAAAACTAGCTTCCCTTGTAACTTTGCAGGTCCTTTAATTTGTTTGAACAGTGAAAAACCAAAAGGTAAGCAGTTAGTCCACTGAGTTCTTCCAATGGAATACCTACACCCAAATAAATGAAAAGATCTATTTTTTCAGAAAGGGCAAGCCATCAAATTGCTGCTAAGTGCTTTTAAAATTGAATCGAAATCGATAATTTAAATAAAAAAGAGTTATTAATTTATTGGTAATAAGTTGTTGATTTAGCGGTTTTGGTGATAGTTTTAGATTTTTTTTTATCATCGGTTTTTAAGGATCTGAGATTTTCTCTTAACGGGTTAACCAATAATCTGATGATTATATTTTATCATTTGATAATTGAAATCCTTAACTTAGAGTTTACTTTCATACTTTTATTTTTGGTTGTCTTAGACTTTTGATTATTTTACAGTGTGACAACTTTTATCCTCACTATCAATTTGGCCATAGATATTTCCAAATATATTTGGGTGGGGGGCGGAATTGTCAAATATTATTTAGCCATATAAGTTGTCGTTATTTGGTAAATATCTTTAGCAAACAATTCAAATTCTCAAATATTAAGAAAAGAAATAGAATATTATTTAAGAACTTTAAAAAATTACCCTTAGTTTTTATGTTTTATAAAACACTCCTTGTTTATAGTTTTAGAGTGAATTTCAATCTAGTTCGCTGCACAAAATTTATACAATTATATATAAAATTTATGCAGTTTTTATTCGAGTTTAATCTCCAAAGTAATTACAAGAAGTAATAGTAGTTTTTCGTATACAAATGAATGGTATTTTTTCATTATTATTTTTTTAATTCATATTAATTGTGTTTGTTGTCAGAACTATTCACGGAACTGTTCATTCTAAAATTATAATATAAACTTATGGATATTCTTAATAGTTTTTAAAACTTATGGATATAAATCATCTTTCTTTAAAAAGTCAAATATTTCTCTCAAAACATATGGTCAAACGCATGGTAAAACTGAACTCGAAAATAACTTTCCAAAAATATTTGGAAAACTATTATCAAATGCTAGCTTAGCTTTTCAGATTCCTCGTGGGAAGCTAATTTTGTATTTAGGCATGTGATATAAAGTCATGATCACATTTGGATATGCGATTTGAAATTATGCTTTCAATTTCCAAATCCTCCCAAAAAAAAGTGATTTCAGATTATAAATTTTGATTATAATTCTTTTTAAATGTAAAACTTGATCATAGGTTTAATTTTGTAAGAAAAATAAAGATCTATCATTTCAAATTATACAGCAAAGGATCATGTTCGACGAAGAGATTGTTGGTACATGTAAAGGTATTATATCAAACACATCATTTATAAGATCATTTTATTCAATTCATTAATCTACTTGCGCAATCACATGTTTCAAACAATAATTAATCATTATATAAAATCACAATCATCATTGTGCCTTGTTACGAAAGATCGTTCCCAATAATTTGTCATCATAAACCAACTACATTAAAAAAAAAACATGTAACATGTAAGTCAAAATGCAAGTAAACTTTGATATAGTCTATGGATTTTTGGTGATTTGGGATTCCCGCTTTGTTTTGGCCGAAAGTTTTCATGGACGTTCGTTAAGACCTTATTAATGGCGTCAGTTAGTCCTGAGGGGCAAACAGGTGCATTTTCAAGTTCGAACGAGCCCCAAAACAGACACTTGACACATAAAAAGCAATTCACCAAACCAACATATATAATCACAACATGTTAAACCATACCATATAACAGGTTATGTATCCATCAACAATCTCGAATCATCAAGTGAAATCAAGAAGAAACAATTATAATATATGTGAATTTATGCCCACTTTCATCTTACAAGTGTAATCTCGCTGAACTTATCATCAACATACTAGACTAATAAACTCACACATCAAACACTAAGGCATAGAAACATGCTAAATAACTTATTTATTTTCATCTAGCTATGATCTGCAGGGGACCAGCTTCGTCCATGTATCATAGCAACATAATATCCGACTCTCCGAATATATGTAACTACTCATACGGAACCTCACATTGAACTTGAGTCACTCATCACTAGGAAGGTTATAATTACCTTTACCTTTCTCGCGCATTTTAACAAATGGTCAGTTTCACTAAATATAACTTAGTGTATAACAATTATAAGTACACTTGTAACACAAGTAATTCAATCTAATTCATCATTTAATAACTAATACATTTTAAGCATCAACAACCATATCATAGATTACAAGCATGTTTGGAGACCAATTAATAAGTATTCAATTTAGGAGTATACATATGAATATAAATCAAGTCTAAATTCCAATTAAACCATAACCTACTTCAATCGAAGAATCTGAATGCAAGCTAATCCGTAAAAGTCTTGCCTTTTTCGAAACTTTGAATTGTTCACGGTCTAAAATAAATAATTACACAGTATTCAATCACTTACTCCACAATTCTAGACCTTAGGAACTAAACCCCGTTGATTTTACCATTGTTCATTATCTGAATATAATAACCCGGAAGGTCATCTTTGAAATTTGTTTATAAAATTATCATTTTACCCCTTTCGATAGTTGCCCGAGTCATTTTCTTGCTGGTTTGTGAAGTTAGCTTTGAAAGTTTAGTTAAGTGTTGAGATTTTTGGAAGTTTTTAGTTTTATAAGGCTTAAATTGGTTAAAAGTGGCTTTCAGTGTCAATCAAAGTTTTGATTCTCGGAATGAAATTCTGTCAGTTCCATTAGTTCTAGAATATGGAATTTGGTCTAGGAGAATCACCAGTTTCTGATTCGGAATTGTATTGTGGATTTGAGGCGTCGAGTTGGAAGTTTAAGAAATTTTAGCCTTTGGGTTGACTTTGATCAACAATCTAGGTTCGGATACTCGGATTATATTTCCAACAGTTCCATTGAATTTGTAGGATGATGTAGGCCTAGGAGACATTTTGGATGATTTTTTGGAGTCCCGAGGTCAGTTTGATCATTTTGAGCGTTAAGTTAGTTATTACAATTTTCACGAGTTTCAAGTCAAGGAGACCTCAAATTCGTATTTCGATGGTTCAATTGAGTCTAAAATATCGAGCTTAGTTGGGTAGCATATTTGTTTTGTGTGTACTGAATTTCGAACAAATCTCGAGGGTCCTTTTGGAGACTTATGTGTTTAACTAATTTTCTATGTCTATTGTACCTCGCATTTACGAAGTTCTGCTCGCTTTTTCGACATTCACGTTAGCGAAGACCTGATCGCGTTCGCGAGGGTTGAGGTTTCCGACCCTCGCATTCGCGATAGACCTCTCGCTTTCACGACGAGACATATTATTTAGGGATCGTGTTCAGGGTGTCGTGTTCACAATGGTATTGTAATCCCGAGTTTGTGTTCGCGAAGAGCTCGATATTGGCGATTTTAAAGAGGTTTTTCAAGATTCATTGATTAGGGAATGATTTCTAGCTCTATAACTCTTTTATTCATTAATTATTTCATGATGTTGATGTATAAACATGGGTTTTGATGCCAAACTTTGAAAGTTTTTGTAAAGGCTTAAGGTTTTGATAAAATTGTGAATTAAGGCTTGTTTGAGCTCCGTTTCCGAAATGGTTTTCACCGGTAGTTTTTAAATCCTTTGGGTAATGCAATTTTATACTAAATTCTAAATTTACCCCCTTGTTTTCGACATTGGATTTTTGGGTCATTTTGACCCTGTTTTCCAAAAATATTGATATGGATGTTGATAGTTTCGAATTTTTATTGTGATTTCTTATTTGAATAGCTTATGTTGATTTGGATACTGTTTGGAGGGGAAAAGCGCAAGTGTGATTTTCTAAAGGAGAGTGGACTTCTATACCTTTGTTAAGCTTGTAGAATCTTGTATTTTCTTGTCTATGTGTTGGGGATTAATATGAATTGGTGATGGATTGAGTTGTTCACGTTGATTTATCTAAATGATAATTAAAAAGGAGATATAAAAAAGGCAATGTGATAATAATTTGATCTATATGATGTTGTGAATTATTTGAGTGGTAATGTTGATACCTTACTGATAAATACTATGATTTAGTGGTTATAAATTGTGAAATGTTATGGAAGTTGTTCTCTCCTCATTATTGTGTAAACATACCTATTTGCATTGATTCTAAAACTCAAATGTGATGGCACTTGATGAAATGATGGAAAAGATCGAGGAACAAAGAGGATATATTATATTTGATGGACGTGTCACACACCGTGGTTGATACTATATTCGAAGAATGTGTCACACATTGTGATAGTTGCATGAACTGATATGTCCCTCATGAGTCTCGTGATGCGAGGCAGTGGGTGTGTAACGGACATACATACATCACTCTATATGACATTTCATATCATTGCATCACACTTTATTGCTTATGATCATTGATTCCATATTGTTGAGACTCTTAATTGTAGAGTACTGTGATGATAGACTAATTGTGTTGAGGTGCAACTCAAGATACCCTTTTATGTGCTTTGTTTTGAGGATTGGAAACTTTGGTTGATGAACCTGATATGTGATTATGGTTGATTCTGTAACTGTTGAGGTATTACTGTTGAACTATGTGTTACTTGAAATTGTGAATTGTTATGTTGGGCTAATCTTTGTGTAGGTTGTAGTTTGTGGAGGTTAAGTTGTAATGAAAGAAGAGGCCCACAATGGCCTCAAACAGTAGCTTGAGGGAGTTTTCTTCACCCCCCCCTCTATTTCACAACACACACTTGAACTTTTGACAACACATAAATATATCTTATCGCAATAATTGATTTAGTCGGATTTCAAAGAATTTGTTTTTCATTCCGAAAAATTCTATGGACCACTAATTACACCCTCGACTATCATAATATAAACTCGAGGTCATCAAACGCTACACTACAAGACACAACATATCTTCAAACCACACAATATCAGATTTTTGTCAGAAAGTGTAGATTTTAACCAGGTCTCATTTTGGGAAAACTCTACTCGGATACTTGCACCCAAACAAATGTTATAACGATGAGACGAATCGTTACAAATTTCCTTCACAAACAAAAGTAAACAAAGAGAAGTGAAAGTACAAATGGGACACACATGAGAGAGGTGCAAATCATAAAATCTACATTTTGATCATCACTCATAAGAAGGATGAAAAAAAAAAAGGTACAATGTTGCATGTGAGGGGGCAAATAGACAAACAAGAGGGGAGTCATTGGGACTTGACACACATTATTAAATGCAAAGTAAATTCAGAAAGACAGAACAATATATGAATCCAGAGTAGTAATAATGGCAAAAATCTCCCCCCACCACAACCACACAAATACAAACTTCATTGCCACTGACACTGATAGTTCTGACTAAACCAACATACAAGCCCCAAAATAGGAAAACCCAATTATACTGCCACTATGGTCCCAAAAGGGATTCACTTGCATGTGACTTTATTTCATTAAGAAAACAAAATATGTATATATCCTTGTTATTAACCCACTTCCATAAAAATTACTCTCTCTGTCCCAATTTATGTGACTTACTTTCCTTTTTAGTCAATCCCAAAAAGAATGACACATTTCTATATTAAGTAATAATTTAACTATAAAATGTCTATTTTACCCTTAGGGATCGTTTGGTAGTGTATTAGGAAAAATAATGCATGCATTAGCCTTGTGTATTACTAGTACCTTGTTTGGTACTCTTTTCCAACCTATGTATAACTAATGCAAGCATTAGTTATACACTCTATTGTGTATTAAGGTGTGTATTGCTAATACCATGGATTTGTAGGTATTAGCAATACAATGATTTTAATGCATGCATTAACTTAATTAAAGACTCAATTACCCCTTAAAACCTTTTTTACATCTATTCTATCATAATAGGGGAAGGTATCTTTGTAAATTAATTTTTTAATGCAATGCATGCTACTTTTTAATACATCAAACCAAACAATGCATTAAAATAATCTATGTATAACTAATGCAAGTATAACTAATACATGTATTGCTGATGCAAGTATTACTAATACACTCTATTTAGCATTATTCTCATACACTCTACCAAACGACCCCTTAATAAAATGATTTACAGCCATACAAATTTCTATCATTCATTTTGGACCACAGCTTTTAAAAGTCTTCCTTTCTTTCTTAAACTCCGTATCGAGTCAAACTACCTCACATAAAATGGGACAAAGGGAGTAGTATAGTACACTCTTTTGCAATTAGTTGATAAATATATATTTTTAAAATGTTATAAAGAAATCAAAATAACCAATGTAAGTATGGTACTCCTCCGTTCCTTTTTATATTCATTTTCATTATAAATAGTTAATCCATAATACTTGTCATTTCATAAAATAAATGCATTAATTATAATATTCTTCTTATATTATCACTGTGAGTTATTCGTCTTTAAAATATAAAGTTGACCTACATAGAAAAACTAAGTAAATGATTCATGTTCATTAATTAAATTAATTAATCAAAATAAATTAATTCATATTCATTGATTGAAAACTTGGGTTCAAAAAAATAAAATGAAGGTAGAATAGTAAACTTACTTAGAATTTCTTAATGCACGTGAAATTTAAAATGGTGACATATAAATAGGAACGGAGGGAATATCTTAGATGTCACTTTGGATATCAACCTTATGAAGTGAAATTTAAGAAGAGGTCTCTGAAATTATTATTTTTAAAATAGTATAAATTACTCCTAACAAGCTACATCAAAATTTTGTAATAACTCAAATAGTTGAAATCGCAAAAGACACCTCTAAATGTGAGTTCATATCAAGTCTCTAAAATCTAACAATCAGAATTTGTTGAGTATTTTATGGAAGATTAAATGTGCTCACTTTTAGCAAGATTACAATACCAAAACGACTCAAAAACATATTTTAAAGAACCATTTTGAATTTACTCTAAAACATAATATTTTTATTGATTTCTCTCGCATTTCAGGTAGGATTTTTATAAAATTTAGTCAAAGTTACTTTTAACAAAAGTGGAGCAAAGTTAAAATGATTTTTATGTAAAAAAAAAGAAAAAGAATAGCAACTTTTGAGTGGCAAAGTTAGATGAGCACCTATGAACAATAGTCCTCTGTTATATTTAATCTTCTTGTGGTATAATGTGATATAACAGAAATCATTAAATGTTCCCTGCTGACTCTACATAGTGAATACCTTGCCTAATCGGCCAGATTAGGCCTTATTTGTTTTCAAGACATCTAAATCAGAATGCACATCTGAATGATTAAAATGTTGTCTCTAGATCTGAATATCGAATGATTAAGGTTGTTGTCTCTAGATTTAAACACTGAATGATTAAGATTATTTGTTTTTCAACATCCGTACGTACATAATTTATTTACATATAGGTAATAAATATACGATTGAAATAAACATGAATTAAATATTAAAAAAAATTAACAAAATAAAATCACATTTGATTAAAAATATGAAACTGTGGAGATGGTTTTTAGTGGTTGTGATGGTAATAGTTGTTGTTGGTGGCTAGTGATGATGGTGGTGAACTGGTGATAGTTGTGACGGTGTAGGTGGTTGGTATTGTGGTGACTATCATAACGGTGGTGATTAGTAATGGTGTTGGTGGTAGTTGGTGATGTGTTTGTGGTAGTTGGCAACAATGCTAGCTATGAATTATGATCAGAGGTGATTGATAGTAGAGATTGACCACATCGATAGTAGACTAGTGACTGATAGTAATAGTGGTTGTAATGCCCGAGGTGGTTGATGATAGTGGCATAGATAGAGTGATGGTGAATATTATCTACACTAGAATAATACCTGTTAACAATATTAAAAATCTTTCAAGAGGTGACCAGGATAGGTCTTGCTCTCATTTGTTAATGAAATACTTGTAGTAGAACAAAAATGAAAAGGCACATTATATTTTGTCACAAGACTTTTGATGGCTCAACAAATTAGTAAAACATTTGTTATTGGGAAGTAAAGAGGCCAATATTTTATAACCATAGAATCAACAACTTGCCTGTAGGGAAAAAGTACAGTACACACTTTTTGATGTCACAGTATACTATCATCAAGTGGAGATAGAAAGAGAGATGATGAGCTAAAAAAGCCTAAATTGATTACTAGAATAAAAAAGAAGACAAGTACACAAGACATTGGCTATGTCACCTTGCAAGTTACAAAGACAGTCAAAGCCTAATCCACAATTTATGCCTATTCTACTTCCAAATTGTTAGTTATGTGTAATCCTGCTATCTAACAGATAACTAAAACTACACCAGCTATTTATACAATACTTTAGTTGGGGAGAGAACATCAAATATCCAGCAACTTCATCAGCCCCAGCTTAGTGATTCACCCTAATCCACTCGTACCGGCCAGAAAGCGGTACATCATTTACCACATCAAAGTTGTACCTGGTAGGTGAAATGAACAAATTTTCACATTAGTTCAACATACGCGATTGTAAAATGTGCCTAAAGAGAAAATGACTGCATACTTCTCCATAAAAAGGCGTTGTTGTTGCTGCTCAGCAAAGGTGAAAAACTCCTCGATTTCATGAGCTGAAGGGATATTTCTAAGGATAAAGTTCCTTGTTCTTTGAGGCGCTGTGTTTAACTCTGTTCGCCTTGTCGCAGAACCAGGGTTAACCATAGCATCCACCTCCCTCACCAGACTGCAAGGTGTGCTTTCTCTAGTGCTTCTAATTATACAAGAAACAACACATTCACAACTATCAGTTACAAGACCCTATGCAAGTATTGAGCGAGAGAAGAAAAAACAAGAAATTCTAATGGAACCACAACAAATAGTTATCTACCGACACCTGATCTTCAACAACAACAAACCAAGTGCAGTCTCAAAAACGGGGTCTATAGAGAGGGTAGAGTGTACGCAAACCTTATCACTACATGATCTTCCATACCCCAAAAAGGGACAATAAAGTACTGAAATAAGATAACTGAATACAAAAAAATAACTAGTACTAGTTTCAACGCAACGTAAGACAGCAAATAATACACGGGGTGAAAATGAAAAGGGATATCCTATTTTTAACCTAGAAATATTACTGAAGACTTTGCCTTGGCTTACTCACAATATGAGACCCGACCCCACGACTAGGACAAGTCATGAGAAAAGCACATAGTGAAAAGAAAAGCAATCAATGGCTTTATAAGCTAAAATAATTTTTCTATATTACAAATATATTCATGACCACCACCAAACCCTAATTTCTTCTTTTTCTTTTCCCATTTTACTGACCACCATACATCCTTTAGTGATTCAGAATAAACAGATATCTCTGTTATGACCAGTCACAATGCTTAAGAATATGATACTAGACAAAAAAAGAATATCAGAACAAGTAAGATCCAATTAATTAAAAAATCTAGTCCAAACTTCATTTTTCACTAGGAAAGCAAAAGAAGAAAGAGGTCCAACAATAGAAAAGTTAGGGGCTTCCATTTAAAAAAGAGACAGAAACAGGACATTTTGCTGCATTTAAAGAAATTTCTCATATTAAACTATTTGCTCTTTCTAACACCAAATGATAGTAAACTCCTTTTCTATGAAGTGGAATATGGTATTCCAAAGGTTGTATACCATAGGATACAAGAAATGGTTATTAGTTACTACAATCCTTTTCATGTAGATTCAACAACTCAAATACAATATGTAAGAAAATCACTAATTCTTCCTTGTCAAAGAAAAATAATAGATGACCAAAATCTTGAGGCACTTGAACGGTAAGAATAAAAAAAGGTTTCAGCTTCATAAGTAACACAAGACCACTATTGACCACCATCTCCGTCAATGTTAACCTGAATTAACACCTATGTAAGCTCAGACTCTTCAAAAATGTAGTAGTGTATTTTTGACAGTGAAGAGTCCAGATAAACACTAAAAGAAAGTGCAACATTATATCCAAGGTCCCAAAGAAGTGAAGCTACAAACAAAAGCAGGCAACAAGTATCAAGAAACAACATGAAAAGAAAGGGAATTAAGAAAACGAAGCCAAAAATTCATACTTTCCTTGACCTGTAAGAGAGAAAACTTACAAGGCAAACATTTTTAAATAAATTAATGAGTTTATAACTAAATAAATGAAGAGAAAGAAAACTCCAACCACGAAAAAATGCATTAGAATTTTAAAAGCATGATCTCTTCAATCTTCAAACTTTAAGAAAAGGCACAATAAAAGTGGTACCCACGAATGCAACACCAACACCAAAAGAGAGTCTTTTTCCGTGAATGTGAATGTGAAAAGTGCTCAAAGGGCCCTCTCCCTTTCAAACAAAAGCAACAAATTCATTTCCAGCTTCCCTTTTAGAAGTTGAGAAAGAAATCATCTTTCCCGCCTTAAACCCTCCCTAGAGCACACATTAATTGAACAAAACTACTTCAGTTAACAAACATGGAGAAGAAAGAAAGAGGAAGAGATTTATACCTATCTCTGTGTTCAAAATCAAGATTATTCTCACCAAATGAGATTTCATCCTCTGTTACCCAACCTTTTTGGTTAATTGAAACAGACCCAACAGAGACAGACTCTG
>JAJOOS010005279.1:0-14584 GCA_029582725.1 Solanum chiquidenum | reverse complement strand
TGCACCTACACTGCATCCTATGTACCTGAATAATATCCGATTGGCCAGCTTTATCTGATCCAAGCTGAATTTCATTACTACATATCATGTTTAATTACTCTATACATCACTAACAAACCACTAGAACGGGAGCCAAAGGAAAAGTAGGGGTTATAAGTGTAGAATCAGAAAATGAAAATTTATTTTACGCTAAAACTGTATGAAAAAAGACACGCAAGAAACTTTAACATGTCAAAACATTTTAACCTTATAGATGTATGTCAAATTTAAGGCCTATCTGAATGAAGTGCCTTCCCACAAAATAAGTACCCAAGTATGTGATATAGTCACCTCTACATAGTTGCAAAATAAGCATCTTGTAAGTAAGTAGAAAACCTAGAATGATAGCTACAATTCATCAAAACTACAAATGATAGAATGGAGGGTAGCAAAGCTAGAAGATAATGGTTCAGCACTTAGAGAAAAAACAAATTGAGCCAACCACAACAAGAAGGTTAAGAAAATAATTTATTTTCGACAAAATTATGTGCAAAAGAAAGGTTGTTATATTTTTTTGAAAAAATAAAAAAATAAAAAAATCTTGGTATGTTCTCTTTATATCAATAAGGAAAATCAAGCTTGTTAATGTAAGAACATTGCACCCAAGGGTGTGGCCTCTTGGTCAATAAAGTGGTTGAGAATCCCGAGGTTTCAAGTTCAAAACTCAGCAGAAACAAGAAAACACTCCCATATGTCCTAGCCTTACTGGGCAGAGTTACCTGGTATTTGTTGCTAGTGGGAGGTGACAGGTATCCCATGGAATTAGTCAAGGTGCGCGAAAGCTGATCCGGACAAGACGGTCATCAAAAAAAATTAAGAACATTCTAAACAATATATTTACTACAAAAGTTTAAAATTCCTTATAGAATTGAAAAATGCTATCAGACACGATCCCCAATAAGCTTTAGAGGTTGGTTGTTCATAAACCTCAAAGTTTTTTCCTGGTCTAAGCCATGATTTCACAGGCCCTCCTTCATCAAAACTGGGAAGAAGTTGGGATTCAGGCAAAGAGCAGAAGTAGGTGGAGAATCATGCTAGCCGTCATATGGTGGACAATTTGGGAAGAGAGGAATGATAGGTGTTTTGAGAACGTAGAGAATAGTATAAAACAGATCAAGTTGATTGTATCTTGATTCTGTGTTTTTTGGTGTAACCAAATTTGGTCTAGTGATCCTGTATTTATTATTGATGTGTTAGATTCATTATAGACATAGGATCTGGATTTACTAGTGAATATGGCTCTAGTAGTTTAATGTTATTTCTAGGACGACAAAAATGCCCAACGAATGGAGGTGAATACAATGATTCCATTGTACAAGAACAAGGGTGATATCCTAAACTATAATAATTACATGGGTATCAAATTGTTATGTCACATTATGAAGGTTTAGGAGAGAGCGGTGGAGATGAAGGTGAGGAAAGTGGAGTCCATTTCTGAGAATCAATTTGGATTCATGCCAAGACGGTCAACTACTAAAGCTATCCATCTTGTGCGGAGAGGGGTGCAGAAATATAGGTAAAGGAAGAGGGACCTACATATGGTATTCATTGACCTTGAAAAAGCATATGACAAATTCCCGAGGGATGTCCCTCGGAGGTGCTTGGAGACTAGAGGTGCTCTGATTGCTTATATTAGGATGATAATGGACATGTAGATGGATCCAAGACTCCGGTTAGAATGGTGGCAGAAGACTAGAAGCACTTCCTAGTTGGGATGGGGTTGCACTAGGGATCAGTTCTTAGCCCTTTCTTATTTGCCTTGGTGTTGGATGAGTTGATGCAGTCGATTCAGAAGGAATTTCCATGGTGTACGTTATTCTCGGATGACATAATAATGATTGCGCAAACTATGGAATCCAAAGGGTTCAGGTTGAGCAAGACCAAAACGAATATTTGGAGTGCAAATTCAGTGTTGCATTGGATGAAGCAAACGTGGAAGTGAGGCTTGCGACACAGACTATTCCTAAGAGCTTGAGTCTATAATCCAAGAAAGTAGGGACATCGACAATGATGTCACACATCGCATTGGGGTAGCATGGATGTAATGGAGACTTGCCTCGAGAGTCTGCTAATAAAGTACCACCTAAACATAATTAAGAACTCCTTCTCGCGAGATGTAAAGACGGCTGAAATACTAATTAGTATTTCCTTTTTTCTCAAATTTTACATGGTATCAAAGCAATTGCTGCCTTTTGAAGCGAGTTTCCCTCCCTAGAAGAATTAGGGCTCCTTTTTTCTTCAAAAAGAGGTCAAGTTTTCTCTCCTTTAAGTTGTCCAATGCTTTTTTCCAATATTTACTTCTTTGTCAAATCGATCATAACCACTACCTACATTCCAGGCGATTGTGCACCCACAAATAAGAGCTAATAAAGAGACCAACAATTACTTAGAAAGATATCACGATTCTTGGTGGAAAAAAATGATTTGTTGAGGCAGAAAAATAGATATCAAATTTCTACCAAGATAACTGGAAGTTCTAACTTGATGACCCCATCATCTATGATTGAGTTGCAAAATCTTCTGGATAGGTATCCTATATCTTAACCAAATTCTTTCTGGTTAAAGAATTTCTTTCTAGTTGCTCTGGAACAATTAGGAGATTCTGTAGAAGAAATATGGGGTTTTGCTTTTGGCGGCAACATGCTTGGTCCCCCTCATGGGATCAAATCAATACGTTCAAGAAGAAAATTGGAATATCAATCTGATCGAGATCTTTTTTCCTGATTTGCGGTCCTATATAGCTTAATCAATACCATAGTAAAGGAGGATGCAATTGGATTTGAGTTGACATAGCTTCCTGGATTTAAAAAATGTTAGGGAAAGGTGTGCAAACTGAAGAGAGCCTTGTACATAAAGAAGCAATCCCCTAGAGCTTGGTTTGATAGATCCTCCAATGTGTTGCTCTCTTTCAATTACAACAAAGTAATGTCGATCACACCCTCTTCATAAGACATCAATAGGGTAAACACTCTTCTCATTATTTATGTTGATGACATAGTAATCTCAGGAGATGACCCAATTGCAGTTGTCAACACAAAAAAAAATAAAAAATCAACGATCTAGGGAAGTTATTTCTTGGGGATTGAGGTTGCAGGATCAAAAAGAGGAATTTTTATTAAAAGGCATGCAAGTTTTTACTAATTTGGATTGCACTTGATCTTTAAATGATAGAAGACCTTATCCGGTTATCATACACTCGGAAGAGGGAACCTAGTTACTTGAAGAAGTAAGAAGCGAAGTGTAGTTGCAAGATCAAGTAAGGAAGCAAAATATAGAGCTATGGCCTAGGCCCTAGGGTGTTAGTGAGCATCTTTGGCCACAAAAGTTGCATGGAAGAATTGAGCTTGTCTGAAAAAGGAAAGTCTTGTACTGCAACAACAAAGTTGTAATCAGTATAGCTCAGAATCCTGTTCAACATGACCAAAGGCGAACAAAACATATTATAATTGATTGACACTTTATTTCAGAGAAAGTTACTAGTGGCCCCTTGAGTTTGCTTCATGTACCGTCAAACAAACAACTAGATAATGTGTTTATAAATGGCCTCAGCAAAAGGACTTTTCATACTTTGGTTTGCAAGTGGGCTATGTGCTACATCTTTGCTCCCACTCGACAACTTGAGAGGGAGTGTTGATTGTGTTAACTAATTAGCATGATTTTAGGAGACTTTACTTTTCCTTTTTCTAGAGTAATCATCATAGGATTAGAATATTTCCTTTTATTGTAATTGATTGTCTTTCTTTGATTGATTAGGATTCACTTGAATAATACCTCTTCTTATGGTATATAAAAACATACTGAAATACAAAGAAGCCTTTTCTTCTTGCTCAATTTCTACATAACATTCAAAAAATGAGCAGTTAAATACCAACTCAAGTAACCTTTTTCGCCATCCAATATTGGGAAGAATGGCATAAAAAGAAACTCATATTTTTCCTGTTACTAAGATTAGCTCATTATATAGTTGCAGGTACTGCACAGAATTATTCAAAGTTAGATAGATACCAGCATAAGAGTTTAGCTTGTCCAAGTGAAGCGTCTTGAGCAACTTAGGAATGTCAATATGTAGATGTATACCAGCAATATCCTGCACATGGAACTTTAATCTGAGAACAACGTTAAAGCAGCAACAGAATGTGCTTAGCTCTTAAATTTACAAGGAAAAACTGAAAAGAAACGAAATATGCATTTGCTTATTAAATTTGACTGAAAAACTAACAGCTCATAATTAGATATGGGTAGAACCAAACTTGATAGTGAAAGCAACCAAGTTGGATGTCACCTATATATAAGAGTGTACATGATAAGTAATGCATCATTTCTTTTGAAAAAATATCAGGTATTTAATATCTAGCAACACAATGTCTCAAGCCCAAGCACTACCATAAATATGATCAGCAAAGTAAACCCCAAGTTAGACGTTCTTATCAGTCAGTAATCATAGAACTCAAACAAAACTTCCGCAAAACACAATTAGGTGATAGCTGTTCTAGACGATTTCATAAAAACAACATAGGGTAATCTTAGTAGCTCAGTTGGTTGGCTACCTGAACTCCCACCTCTTATCAGTCAGTAATCATAGAACTCAAACAAAACTTCCGCAAAACACAATTAGGTGATAGCTGTTCTAGACAATTTCATAAAAACAACATAAGGGTAATCTTAGTAGCTCAGTTGGTTGGCTACCTGAACTCCCACCGTGTTGGTGAGGGTTCAATTCCCCACATTGTAATCCCCATCCATTTCACTTTCCCCTACCCCTAATTTAAAAAAAAAAAAAAAAACATAGGGCAAACGTTGGCACTAGTCTGCAATTCAATCAATGACCTGCCATAATCCAGAACCCAAAATGTGCAGAAGAGAGCAACTGAAACTGAAAGATGAAACAAAGCAATCATATTTTTACAATGTGAATTTATAATTTACATTCAAACTTCAAAATCTTTTATTCAAATGCATATCACATTAAAAACTCAACTTATGTTGCGGGAAAAAAAAATTGTGACTGAAGGTACAATACAACACCTGATCTCCCCAGTTCCTTAAGAATAACTAACAAACACAATAAACCTTCCATGTAGAATTTTAATAAATTGGGAAAAATACAATAGCTATCACCTTCTTCTCTACATACCGTAACCCTTCCAAAAGATAAGCACAGAAATGCATAAAACTGCAATGTTATAACACAATGAGAAACATCATTAAACATCTGGGTAATAGAAGTAGGCAGGTATGTGATGTTCAGATTCATTTTCTTAATTAACTCCCTTCATAAGAGATAACTATACCTAGTCTACCAAGTACAAAGAGTTGCATGTGAAGCAATAAATACATGGGAAATCCACAAGTAAAGCTAGTCTTCCTAAGTGTATTTTTTTTTTTTTTGATAACCGAGAAATCCGTCTGTGACCCGCCCTTTGGACCAATCACAACCTTCTAAACTCGGTGGATAATGGGCCCGCCCCTCTACCCTTCTCCACTTAAATACCGGGCTTCGCTTTGCATGGTGTGGGGCTTGAACCTGCGACCTAAGTCACAAATCCACCACCTTTTGCCACTTGAGCTAGGCCTAAGTGTATTTCTAGTCTGTTAAATGGGGAAATATCACAATCTAGGATTAAGACCACTCAATATGACCTCGGATCTTCATTTACATCTAAAACACTAATAAAAGATGACATAATTCGATGCACAACAAGATGTTAATACTTCATAACAGTATTCACTTTGCTGTTCCTCAAATAAGGAAATCCCATAATATGCCAAAATAAAGTATCAAAGAAGATGCAAAGAATTTCTTCCGAGCAAGTTTACACTTATCCAAACTTACCCATAATCCTCCAAGGACTCGCTTGGAAACTCTCCAAATGAAAGACAAGCGCCCATGCCATTTTTGGCCAATTCGAATTATAGCTGCTTTTAGTGATTCCTTCGGCGAGATGAAAAATCGTGCACGTGAAACTTCCTTACTGATTTTGGGGACCACATCATCACCCACTGACTCACTGTTCGTTGAACTTCCCAATGAAGACTCAGAGGGCTCATTGTTTGAATATAATAGAGATTTACCACTCTTAGCTCCATCACTTAACCAGTCCAACCATGGTTTTGTAGCAGCAGTAACTGAACTATCTTCATTCGCATGTTTCAGGTTCTCATCAATAGGTTCTTCATTGACAACATTTACTACATCATAGTTGGTTTGATTTTGTGACCACAAGCCAGCACTAGTTATCTGTAGGAGAAAACAGAGTCAGCTGAATCATTCAATAACTGGCACATGTGAGTGTTCAGAAATTTACTAAACAACCATTACAGCTAGCAGCTGCAATAGTGCAGTTGATGTACAAAATCAAGATATAATAGATTCATGAAAATGCTAAATGTTCTGCGAGAACTCATCCTTCAATATTAGTCAACTCAGTTTATCATCGATATTAACTTTGAACCAGGTCATTTTTCACTGTTCATATTTCTATCAAATTTTTTTAGAACAATTTGTCGAACTTCTTTTTTTTGAGAAGGTAACATATATTATATAATATCAGTTGCACAAGGGATGCGCACAGCATATTTACATTCCAAAAGAAAGCAAAAAGATCTCCTTGCTCTTCTTACAGTTTGTTGAACTTTATTAGCACACAATTTCGTTTGCTAAGAAATAATGTGAACCAGCTCCAATTAGACAAAAATGCAAAAGAAAGAAACAACCAAAAAACATAGCTTCTTAAGATGTTATGTGAATCATTCAACTATACAAGATCTAACCTCTTTTTTATATTTCTTTGGATAACAGTAGCGTCTTGGCCTAGTAGCACACCTCAACTAATCTACCAATACTTGTTACCTACCACCAACACATGCACTAGATAACGCCTTTTTTTTTAAGGCCGTGGTGTCTGGGTCAGCTTTCGCATACCTCGACTAATTCCACGGGATACCTACCACCTCCGACCAACAACAGGTACCAGGTAACTCTGTCTACCAAGCCTATGGCAGATGGGAACTTTTGTCTCCCGCTGAGTTTTGAACCTGAGACCTCAAGGTTCTCAACCACTTCATTGACAACTAGGCCACACCCTTGGATGCCATGTACTGGATAATTCTGTTAACCTAGGTATGGATAGATAAAAAAAATCACCTAATGTTGTCTCTGCGCTCAGCAAAGATTTGAACCTAGGTTCTTATGTTGTTACTCCAACTCTTCAACCTTAAGGAATAGATTCCTAGGCATGTACTTAACTCATCAAATGAGCCACCTTAAACACGCAAGCTTATCAACATTACCATTCTCAAAGACAGTGTTCTGAAAGGCGAGAGGCGAGGCGAGGCCTCGTCGCCTATTACAGGCGTGGCGATGTGATTTCAAAAAGGCGAAAGGCGACAAGGCGAGGCGCCAGGCGTCATCTTTTTGTTTTGTTATTTAAAAAGGTCTAATTTAATAGTTGAAAGGCAAAATTAGGGTTATTTTGGTGTTTTTGCAAACCTGGGATCCTCTTCTCTCTATTGCGACCTGCGAGATCTCTTCTCCTCTTCCGTCACGACTCTCTGGCCTTCAAGAGGACAAGACTTCAGCAATCAGCGGCTGCTCAGACCTTCACGTCGCGAGTGGCGACTCACTCAGCTACGTTCTTCTTCTTCATTTGTTTCTTCTTCTTCTTTAGTTCTTCTCTTATTCATCTTCTTCTTCTTCTCCTCTATTTTTCAGTGCCATTCAGGGTTCTGTTTTTCTTTTTCAATTTGCAGCTACTAAACTGATTGTCATATTGTTTCTGCCTAAAAATTTTTTTAAAAATTCAATCCTTCTATATTTATTTCTTCCCTACTAAATTTAGTTTTATACCATATAGTATTTATTTGTTCATAAATAGTGAATACAATGGCATCTGATGCTAACAAAAAGAAGAACATTGGATGGAATTATGGTATTCAAGGACCAATAAAAGATTCAGTTATATGTATGTTTTGTATAGTTACTTATAATGGTGGTATTACTCGACACACGCAACATTTGTTGGGTGGAAACAAAAATGTAAAACAATGTCCAACTTGTCCAACGGAAGTTAGAGAAGAAATAAGGGTTTATATGGAAAATAAAATCGCCAGTAATCTGAAATTTCAGGTGAGACAACCAGAAGAATTCGTGGTTAATATTAATGATGATGATGATATGAATGAATATGGTAAAATGATGCCTCCCTCAAAAACTCAAAAGATGTCTTCTAGTGGAAGTGCATTGTCCACGGGGCGGAACGTGACGGAAGGCCATATCAATCTATATTCTGCAAAAATCACAGCAAAAAGGAGGCTTTGAAAAAGAGCAGGAATTGATGAAATCAAGAAAATTCCAAGAGAGCAAGCGGTAAGTGCTTTTGCATCATGGATATACGATGTGGGGTTTCCTTTTAATTGAGTTAATTACAAATCATTTGATAAATACAGTGAGGCAATAGGACAACATGGCCCCAGAATGAATCCTCCTACCTTTCATAAAGTTAGAGTTACTCACCTAAAAAAAGAGGTGAAGAAAGTGGACAAAATTGTTGATGACCATAAAATGCAATGGACAAAGTTTGGATGTTTTATTATGATGGACAAATGGACGGTATGAAATGGTAAAATGATCATCAATATTTTGGTGAATTCTCCAATTGATAGTGTATTTCTTGGTTTTGTTGATGCTAGCAATGAATCTACCGATTCTACCAAAATGTACAACTTGTTTTAAAACACAGTTGAAAGAATTGGATCGGAAAATGGATAGTCATCGATAATGCTAGTAGAATGTTAAAGCAAGAAGCATGATGATGGTGCATACCCACACATTTATTGGACTCCATGTGCTGCTCATTGCGTCTACTTGATATTTGGTGACATATTCAAGATTAATCCATATGCTTCAGGTAATATCACTCTCGTATCCTCTAGCTTTCTTTATAGTCAATATTTAATACTTATTAGCTACTAATTACTATAATATTACTTTAACAATTTTTAGGAAGGCCATCAAAATCCATTCTTACATCAGTGAAAGGTCGTTGTTGTTGTACTTGATACGAAAATTCTCCAATGAAAGAAATTTGGTGAAACCAGCCAAGACAAGATTTGCAACGGCCTTCTTAACTTTGAGAGTTATGTGCAACAACAGAAAAACTTGAGAATTCTAGTCCTCTCAGCTGAATGTACTTCAAGTAGATTTGCAAAGGGAACTTTGGGGAAAGAAATTGTCAACCTTCTTATTTCTGCCTACTTTTGAAATGATGTTGTTCGGACACTTAAAGTTTGTGGTCCTTTGACAAGAGTGCTTCGTTTGGTGGATGGGGAGAAAAAACCACCAATAGGCTATACTTATGAAACAATGGATAGAGCCAAAGAAACTATTAAGAGGGGTTTTGGTGGAGTTAAGAAGCAATATGAGAAAGTGTTTGAAATTATTGATGCAAGGTGGTCAGACCAAATCCATCGGTCTTTGCATACTGCAGGCCATATTTTGAACCCAGGATTGTTTTATAGAACTCATAACAATGGCCCTATACATCCTGATGTGTGGAGGGATTATCATGCATGTGTTGAGAAGAAAACTCCGATTTAGCAATACAAGATTTATTAGTCGCTGAGCTGCCTAAGTACAAAACTGCGGATGGACTTTTTGGTTGTGGTCATGCTCAAAGAGCCGACACAAGGTCACCAGATAAGTGAGTTGATTTAGTTCCTTATAGTTTATACTTTATACTATAGCTTTACTTAAGTTATTTGACTTATTTATACTTATTAACCTTTAAATTTATTTTTTATAGTTGAATAGTGGTTATTATTTGGTAGTCAAACTCCAAACTTGCAAAAGTTTGCCATGAAAGAATTAAGCCTAACTTGTAGCTCATTAGGATGTGAGCGAAATTGGAGTGTGTTTTTTTTATGACAAAGTGTGTTTGAATATGTAAGAAGAATATTTTATATTCAAATTTCCATATTTTACCCTAATCCTCGATCTATGTATCCTCTTATCTAGGGTCATGTCTTCAGTAACATGTAGGTGTGTCATATCTTGTCTAGTCACCTTTTCTCAATACTTCTTTGACCTACCTCTTACCTTTCTTAAAACCCATCATAGCCAACTTTTTGCACCTGCGGCATCTGTGCATCTCCGCTTCACATGCTCAAACCATCTCAGTTTCATCTCCCTCATCTTGATCTACCACTGGTGTCACTCCCATCTTGTCCCATATATCTTCATTTATTAATCTCATCTCTCCTAGTATACCCACACGTCTATCTCAACATCCTTATTTCTGCTACTTGCATCTTTTTGACGTGAGAATTCTTGATTGGTCAACACCGTGCCCCATACAACATAATCGATTTAACAACTTTATAATACTTACCTTTAGGTCTAGGTGGCACATATATATATATGACATATACCCAAAAATCAAACCAAATACCCAATCAATACTTCACGGTCTAAAATGTGGTCAAAGTACTCAAGATAAGTTGACCAAATCTGGTATGGATCCCACACTCATGTCATGTCAACGCAGGTGCAATGGCGATTTTGAAGAGTTAGCACAACATAGACAAGGACAACATAAGTCATACATTCAATAAGTTCTCACCAAGACCTGTGGCTTACTTTGCTTGCTTCCTGGCTAAAAACTTTTCAACTAAAGTTGTTACTTCCCAAATCCGAAATCTAAACACACAAAACACTGAAGAATTTTTCAGCTTTAACTTTTCTTTCAACAACCCAAAACCTAAATGCATACAAAATTATTATTGAGAAAATAAGAAGGTACAAGTTTTGTAGTAACAGCAGATGAGATCACTCACCTTGATTTGAATGAGTTGTGCATCTGAGATGTTCACTCTAGACAGTTCACTTGAACAGCCAGGCTACACAGAACAAATTATAGTTCAGACGAGATAAAAAAATTATAGTCATTACTTAAAATTTTTACATGGACAGGAAATGAAACTCCCACCCCCAAACAACCCCACCATATCCAGAAAGAAGAGAAACCTACATAAAGAAGCATTAAGAGAGTTGGTCAATCCAAAATTGATAGCTGAAGAACAACATTTTTATTCTAAAAATTTCAAAGGTAAATGATTTTATTAATTATGAGACAATCTGGCATAGAGAAATAGAAGTATGATTCTAAACAATCAATACCCAATCTTGTAAAAAAAAAAAACAAGGGTATTCCTGAAATGTACATAATCATTTCTTTGAAAGCTCTAATATTTGGTGCTTGTGGGCAATCAAAAAGACCTAACTGTAGATTGTTTCACTTAGTGTCAGTAACTGAATATGTATAGGAGGGAGCAGGTAAAGCATAAACATAGGTAATCCTACTTTTTTTCCCTGAATGAAACAATTATTAAAAACCTAACGAAAATTGTAATAATTAGAAAAACCTGTTGAACGTAATTGGCGTGCATAACAACAAGTATACAGAAGAGGGTTACGGCCATGAAGAGATACAAATACTCGAGAGTAGCTCTGATCCTGGGCGTCAGCATCTGAGCAAATCGTTCTTGAACCCGTATAAATGTCTGCTCTGGATCCATCTAAACATACATACATACAACTATGATTTGGGATTTTCAGTCTTCTCGTCAGCTCTTCACAATCAACCTTGTCATATCAATTCGCGAATTGAATTTTGTGGGAACGAATACTCTTACTTGGAAACCATTGTCCAAGTTCAAAGTTGTGATGCGATGCTCACAGATGAGAATGTCAAATATATTTGTTTTCTATATATATATATATATATTATTTTTATTTTAAATTCATATGTGGAGCTATTAGCTCCATTTTATTAATAACTTTAACTTAAATCTGTAGAAAAAGGGCCAATTGAACCCAAAGAGGAAAGAAAAGAACTGAATGGAAACAATAAAAAGGAAATGAGAAGGTCCAGACCAACTGAAAAGCCCTCTTTTAACCAGGTCCCTAAATCATTGGGTTTTCTACTTTGAGCTTCCGACCAACTCCCATGTCGCCGCTTGGAGCCTTCGTCTTCTCTTATTGTGATTATCAACTCCTACGACAATGGTGGCGTTAGTTCCATCTCTTCTCAGCTCACAAAAGTAATCGATAGGGGAGACTTGTGCGCTCGGGTAAGTGTTTTCTGTGAGAATCTTGCCTCTTCATCTCTGTGAGCCGCTTTGTTGTGATTGTTTTTTGCTTCTGCGTATGTTCATGTTAATGTCCAGCATTCCCGATTCTTCTTGTTTTGATTCTCAACATGGGTATTTGTGCTTTATACGTATTTAAAACATGTATGCATTCTACTGATAATTGATTAAAGCTCTGATATTGTACTAGCTCTTCATGATTGTACGCCTTATTCACCATCTTGTCTGCTAGATTGTTCGCTTCCCTGAAAATATGTTTAATACTAGATTGTGTAATTTGAACTAGCTCTTGTATCTCCTCTATTATCTCTGCTTGCTGCCATGGTATTTTCCGTTGTCTCCTTATTATGTTTGTGAGCGTTTTTTAGTCTGATTCTATTTGTACTCCTTGAAGATTTGTGTTTCTACAATGTCTTAGGGCTTTTAGGATTGCGAGGGACTCTGCCTCCATGTTAGTTCCATATCCTATTTCCTTTGCCTCTGCATACACTTGGTTTCCATATTCATTCCTTATGCAAAAGTTGTACGAGCTTTCTCTCGGATTTCCTCTACAAGCTCCATCTGTATTGCATTTCATCCTTCCATTTGTTGTCTTCTCCCATTTTATTGCTTGATGGTGTAATTGAGGCCTGTAAATGTCTAAGACTCTCAGTATTCCTTCCAGTTCCTTGGAATGTCAATCCATGGATATAATGTTTTTACAAGCTGATAGACAGTGCTTATAGATTGCCTATGTAACTTGTGAAACTCCACCCCTGCTCCATTCCTCTTTGCATTTCTTCTCTTCCACAGTTCCCACATTAGCACTGTTGGAATTGCTTGTAGTATTAGGCTTAATTTGGTTTTTGTTGTTGCTCCCCACCATGCTGTAATTGTTTGTTGTAGTCCTTCTTATATTTGAATACCTGCACAATCAGCAAATTGCCTCCATAGCTTTTGAGCTATAAGGGTTGTTAGAAATAAATGGGTCATTGTCTCATGTTCATAAGATTCACAGCAGTAGCATCTGGAGACAATGTTAATTCTCATCTTCTTAAGATTGTCTTCTGTTGCTATTCTACCTTTCCAACACCTCCACAACAGAAAGTTAATCTTAAAAGGAATCCCCTTAGTCCAAATATATCTCCACCAAGTCTCCTCTTCTTTTCTTTGTCTCATGATGTCATATGCAGAACTCACAGTGAAAATTTCGTTGGAATTTCCCATCCACCAAGGTTTGTCTTTTTCCCCATCCACCAGCCTCAAATTAATACTTTCCACTATGAAATCAGTCATTTCCTCTGAGATACAATTTCGAAGTTTATTCCTATCCCATTCTCCATCAATGATAAACTGTCGGATTTCTAGTTCTTCCTCCCCACTTGCCTGATCTTCAGTGAAATAAAAAGCCCCTTGTTTGGTCCAATTATCAAACCAAAAAATGGCCTCTCCTGATTTAACTTGCCACTAGATCTCATGCTCTATATCTTCTCTTACTTCAATAATCTTTTTCCAAGTATTGGAGCCCCAGTTCCTTTGGCAATTAAAGGGTGAACCTTTTTGCAATATTTATTCCACAAAAAGGTGCTCCACAGAGATGTCGATGTTCTGAACTTCCACCATAATTTCCCAAACAAAGCTCTTGATATATCATGTAAAGATCTAAATCCCACCCCTCCTTCCACCTTCAGATAACACAAATCCTTCCACGCTACCCAGTGCTTCCCTCTTTCTCCACCTGTTTTGCTCCAGAGAAAAGTTGCAAATACTTGATGGAGTTGATAAATAATCTTCTTTGGAGGGTTCATGGCTGATAGTAAGTATATTGGCATGGACTGTAGCACATTTGCAATCAGTATGAACCTGCCACCATAAAAAAGCCACTTATTTTGCCATGTCATGATTCTCTTTTGAGCCTTTTTAATCATCTCCTCAAAGTATGATGCTTTTTCCTTCCATAGTAAACAGGGCAGCCCAAATACGTGAATGGGAATGAACCTTGTCTAATTCCTGTAATTCTCCACAGTCTAATACCTACTATTAAGGGTGTGTTATCGTGAAGATAGAAAAAACTTTTGTTCAAATTTATCATTTGTTTTGAAAAAATTTCGTACACTGATGTGAGGTCAAAATACATATTTTTAATCATTATTTGCCTTATATTTATTAATTATATTTGTCCTTTCTGAGCATAAATTTTATGGATTGTCCTAAATTGTGTATTTTATTTGTAGGATTAAATTGATGGAAAAATGAAGAAGTTTGAAGCTAAAACGAATTAAAGATGAAAAGTTGAAGAAGGAAATCAAGCAAGCAGCTTAATAGATTAAAGTGAATAAAATAATATATTTTTATATATGGAAAAATCGGCTGCAATTGAGGACATTCAAACTTGCTGCTTGCTGTTGCCACGTTGCAGTAA
>JAJOOS010005277.1:0-15908 GCA_029582725.1 Solanum chiquidenum | reverse complement strand
TGACTATATGTTGGTGAGAATAATAAATTTTATGTCGGTGAGAATAATAAATTTTAAAAAGTAATGATGTGATTATAAATTTTATTTACATATGAAATAAATGGTTAGTAGATATAAATTGGGGTTGTTTTAACAAAATATAAACTCGTGGATCAATTTTTGTATTAAAATATCTCAAATCATGATATGGAATTACCATATAATTCCATATCATGATTTTTGGAGAATATGAAATCACATCTCATAATATGAAATCATGAGATGGAATCAGCGTAAAATCACATGTCCAAACGCTGATTCCATCTCACGATACCATATCGTGATATGGTATCGCATGGCCAAACGCCTACTTAATATAGAGGTAATATGTATTTGAAATATTACCTTAAAAGGTTTGAAAAAATAGGTTTTTCTTCTTCAAAAAAATCCAAAGCATCATTATTTAAAGGGTAAAACACCTAGGAATATTATATTAAGAAAATATTTACCATCTATGGCAATAAAATTTTCTTAACTAAATATAACAATTTTTTAGAATTAAAATAGTACAACAGTCCAAAGGACCCATCTTCTCTATTTATCCGCCTTTCTTTCTCTATCATTTTTTCTATAATTTCTCCTTCTCTTCTTCAAAATTTTCACCCAAATGACTATCTTTAAATCAATTTTCAACCTTGTGCTTCATTTTCATCCAAGAAAAAGTCCCAGAAATTCGTGTGCGCTATCAGAGATTCCAAATCTCTAAAATTACAGCAACAAGGGTTCACCATTGATGGTCATTATAAAACTTCAAGCTTTAAATTAATTATTCGAGTTTTACAAATTTGTCATTAGTTTGGATTAGTTGTTCTTCCAAATAATTAAAAATAACGTTTGGAGTTTATATCTCAATTTTAAGAAAGATTGGTTAAGTTTAGCATTGATTTTAGAAGAAATGTCAGATTAAAGCTTGAAGAAGATGGAGTTTTCGAAATTGTCTCTCAATTGTATTAAAATTGAATTATATTTGTTTCATAATTATATTAAAATTGAATTAAACTCATAAACAATACATTTATAATAAAAATTGCAGACATATCCCTTCTTCGTGATACCAATCAAAATAATTTGATAATTCTTTTATAATATATTTATAATATATGCATGATACTTTTTAATACATATTGTGATCAATACATTTTTTTTTAGTGATACAAATCAAAATAATTTATAAGACACATATAATACATGTTTTATTCACGAACATCACATTTATTATACATATTATAGACTTCATTCTTAGTGATACCAATCAATATAATTTAGATAATTCACTTATAAGACATTCATAGTACAAACACAGTACATGTATAATGCATATTGCAAACATCATCCATTTTCTTATTGATATAAATCAAAATAATTTATAAGATATATATAATACATGTTTTATTCATTAACAATACATTTGTAAATACATATTGCTGACATCATGACTCCGTCTTTAGTGATGTCAAAACTACCCTTAAACTATCTGAAATAACTTAAATATACCTTTAAATCATATTTCAGCTCAAAAATACCCTTCCTGTCAAACTATTGGCCACACCTACCCTTCTAGTTAACGCAAGTATCCATGTTTGTGTTAAATGCCACATGGATGCAAAACAGACCCCACCTCCACATGGACGACTACGTAAAAAGGGTCAAAACTACCCTTAAACTATTCGAAATAACTTAAATATACCCTTAAACTATATTTCGACTCAAAAATGCCTTTCCCGTCTAACTATTGGACCACACTTGCCCTTCTGTTTAACAAAAACATTCATGTGTGCTAAAATGCCACACGAACTCCACATGTGCACGCCAAACACACCCATCTCCATATAGACGACTTAAAGCCCTAATTTCACTCTTTCCCCCTCATTTCACCCTTTCCTTATTGGGGTATATCTATATGAATATACAATATACATTGACTCAATTCAGTTCTATTTTATTCCGATACTAATATGTTGTACTTTGAAGATCACAACTTAAACAAAATTCAAATTAATTCTGCTGTTTAATCCTTAAATAATCTATATATTGAATGTTTCTTTAACTTTCCACAAAATCTAAAACTTTCTTAATAATCGTTTAGAGCATCTTCTGGATTAGAAACCACAAAAGCTCAAAACTTGAACAAAAATAGAGTAATTGGTAAAAAAAAATTAATTAAGAAATCTATAAAGACTTACTAGGTCTTCGTTGACGTAGTAGCAATCGAAGGTGTCATCCCAGCCATTCGTCAAGTTTTTCTCATTAGCAAAATCGCCGACGTTGATGTGGCGGAGCACGGTTACCACCGCCAGGAAAGCCGTCGTAGTCGTCTTCCTTGTGCATGGAGTTCGGTGATAAATATATTAGGTCTCTTACGACAGCTGTTATTTTGCGCCATGGCAGTGAGTTGAATCAACAAGAAAGCTTCGCTAAGATTTCTTTAAACAAATTTAATTTATTAAGAGAAATTAAAATAATAAATTAGTGATAATTGATTAATTAAAATGAGTGTGTTTATATTATACCTTAGATCGTTTCTTTTATTGTATTTGAAATGGTCATCAAATTGCAATTTCTCTATTTCATTCAGTTACGTATACAAGTTTCCGCAAATGCTTTTTCTTTTTTTGGTTCAATATATACTTTTCAAGATGAAATGAGGGAAAAAGAGTGAAATTAAGGCTTTAAGTCATCTATGTGGAGGAGGGGTGTGTTTGACATGCACGTGTGGAGTCCATGTGGCATTTTAGCACACACATGGGTGTTTTGTTAAATAGAAGGGCAAGTGTGGTACAATAGTTAGACGGAAAGGGTAGTTTTGACCCTTTCTCGTAGTCGTCTATGTGTAGGAGGGCTTGTTTGGCGTGTACATGTGGCGTTTAACACACACATGGATACTTCCGTTTATTAGAACGGTAGGTATGACCCAATAGTGTGATGGGAAGGGTATTTTGAGCCGAAATATAGCTTAAGGGTAAATTTAAGCTATTTCGGATAGTTTAAGGGCAGTTTTGACCCTTTTCCGTTATTTATAATACAATATAATGCCGACATAATACATCTTTAATACATATTGCAGATCACTCCCTCTTTAGTGATGCCTATCAGAATTATTTATAATACACTTATAATACAATATAATATCGACATAATACATCTTTAATACATATTGTAGACATCATCACTCCCTCTTTAGTGATGCATATCAGAATTATTTATAATACACTTATAATACAATATAATATCGACATAATACATCTTTAATACATATTGCAGACAAAATCACTCCCTCTTTAACAATGTCTATCAGAATTATTTATAATACTAACATAATACATCTTTAATACATATTGCAGACATCACTCCTCTTTAGTGATGCATATCATAATTATTTATAATATAATATGATACTGACATAATACATCTTTAATTCATACTGAAGACATAATTCCAATTGTTGACACCCAATTTTAGCCTAACATTTTCAAAATTTGTAACTTTTAAGTTTTATTTATTTAATAGTTTAAATTTTTTTTTTTATAATTTTGAATAAGTTTATCGATAACTATCCTTATTTATCAAAATTTAGGATTATTTTTATTAATTAATATTAAAATTACATTTTTTACATATCATTAGTTACGTTTATTATATTCTTTAATATTGATTTTATTAGTTATATTTGTTAACATTCATTTATGATATTTTGCACGATCTAAAAATTTATTCAAATACAGATATTTTATTTGATCGATAATTTTGGGCCACAATCCCAAGCCCACAAATTGGGCCCATTTAACAATTATTCCCTATATAAGTTTTGGTTAGGTTAAAAAATAGGGGTGGTGAAATAAAAATTAGGGTTAGTGTATAATTTCCAGATTGGGTAAGGGTATATTTCTCCCTTTTGAGCCGCCATCCTCTTCACGCCACCAGACCACACAACCAGCGACGAAATCAGCTCCACCAGTCCACCATAAACAACCCACCAGTTCTCACCTCCTAACAGCAGCTCAACGAACCAGCTCCACCCACGAGCCTCTCCGGTGAACACAACAACGGCGAGCTCAAGTCAAACCAACCACCGACGAGCTCGTCTTCTCCAACTCCAACAACAAAACAGCAACCAAACGACCACTAAACAGCCACCAGCTTCAAGCCAAACCACAATAAACGACCCCATTTTCCATGTTTTCCAACAACGAGCTCACACCACCACCACTCTACCCAGATTCAACTCCAAATCACCACAAAATCACCAAAACCTCGACCCAAAACGAGACCAGCAGCTCAGATCGGAAACCAGAAACAAGACCTCCCTTCCCCTCTCCTCTTTCATGATGTTTCTTCATTTTGCAGGTACTTCTTCGAAGCTCGAACAACCAGACCCTTTTCCGTCGTCTTCCCCAGATCCGGCGTGGCTCCAACTCCGGTGAAGGACGACCATTAACTCCGACGAGACCACACCATCACAAACCAGATTCGCACCATCGGAACCAGCGAATACCAGCAAACAACAAGTTCCATCTTCAAATGTTGGTAAAATCTAGATCTGATCCATTAGCTTCATTCCAAATTTGGATTATTACTTATGTTGTTCTATTCTTTTTCATCGTTGTGGCCATTTCATATTGTTGATTCTTGAACTTGTTATTTTATTAGGTTTGATATAGTTTTGTTTATAGTCTTTGTGGTTATTATCCTGTTTAAATTCATCTTCTTGGTTAATAGCTTATGTGTTTACTTTAATTGTTTATCCATATGGATCTACTTTGTTCACATTAATTAATTGCTCCTTATGCTTATTTATTTATTATACTATTATTATTTTTTAGTCACAAGTGATTGTATATTACTTCAACTATATTTTTGTTATTTATTATATTATAATTATAATTGCTGCTAATATTCATTTTGTGGGCTGTTTTATATTATCTTTGCACTAATTATTATTAGTTGTTATTTTAATTTTTCATGTTGAGTTTTTGTTAACTATGTCTTTGATCTTAGCAAATGTTAAAAAAATAAAATAAAATTCAATAGCTTTACTTTCGTTTTGGGATGACACGTGAAGTTATTTGATACATGTATATTTTTTAATTGTTGATGTTGCCGTGGAATTATTCTCTTGAAGTTTGTTATGTTGTCTATTTTGTTCATTTTATTATTTTGTTGTTTACTTTCTTTTTCACTTTTGAATTATGTTATGTTTATTAATTTTTTCTTTAATGACTTGCATTTGTTTTATTTAACAGTTGTTGCTCCATTCAATTTACAGTATTGTTATTTTCAATTTGTTTAGATTGATTTCATACTTTCTCTTAGGAATTATGGTTTGTTGGATATTGCTTTATCCTGCTTTTGATTAGTTTATATTAATTTTATGTTAGAAAATATAAATTAAATTGGCCAATGAGAAAATCTCTCCGTCGGTTTTGGAGGCCTCCACATTGTTAAAAGACGGAAATTTAGTTTAAGTTTATATGTTTTGTTTTGTTTTGTTAAAATTGGTCGATGAAGAAATTACCGTCGATTTCCTAGGCCTCCCGTGTAAATAAGACGAATTTTATTTTTCATTATTTATTTTCATTCATATTTGTTTATTACTAACACTTTTACTAAGTGTGTTTACAGGTACCCGGAGTTGCTTCCCATTGAAGCTATTCCAATGGAATTTGAATTATAATTTTTTATTCATTATTATGTATATTGTTGACGATAGGCAAATATTAAGTCGTTTATCATATTACTTGTTTACTTTATTACTTGTGTATATTGCATTTTGTTATATTTGTATATTTTTATCTCCTCCTCAATTTGAAAAAATGAATTCAGTCGGGACCCACAGTTGTTGATTTCCATAGTGTCACTAGGCAAACCCCCCTGCTGTCTCGGATTGAGATGAGATGATCATATATGACCCATTTGGGTCTCCAACTGCTTTATTGACACTAAATGAGAAGTGATGGTCTGACTAAGGGTGGACACATCTTTTTTTATTTCTTTCAAAATTTTGTCTGACCCTTCAACTTTGTTGAGGATACGAGAGAGCATATCCTCAGACCTACCACCTTCCGAATCCTTTGGCTTTTGGCGCTCATGGGGAGGCATATACCTATCCTTCTATATATCATTCCAGTTAGGATTTCAGTCCCTCCGTTCTCTATCACGATTCTTCCAGCCATCCTTTCTAGCCTAACCTTGGTTACCACCCTGCCTCGAGTAGTTTGAACGATAACCACCGCCTTGATTTGCTAGAAAGTTTACCTCCTCATTATACAAGGCTTCAAAATTCATCTCCTCAGGATTTGCACACCCGACCCCAATGGCATTGACACCACGGGGCACCAGCCTCCATGATATTTTTGGATAAAATTTCAAGTTGTGTCATGATCTTGGTCATATTTTGGTCTCTCTGATGATCTTTCTCCATCTGCTCCTTAGAGAGCTTGAATGTGAGAGGGTAGACTTGATCTTCATGGGTGTACCATACTCTGCTTATGGTCGTCATGCCATCTAAAAGTTGGGCTGCTACTGCATACGGTTGCTGCATCAGGCCTCCGATAAAGTACTGCAGCAAAACATTATCGGGCAGACCATGAGTTGGGCATTGGAGCACCAACTTTTTAAATCGCAACCAAGTCTCATGAATTGACTCGCCTTCCAAATGCTTAAAGCTTTGGATACTATCCCGAAGAGTCATCATCTTCGAGGGAGGGAAAAATCACATATTAAATGTGGTGACCAACTCCTCCCAAGAAGTGATGGATTCGCGTGGCAACTCCGCCAGCCACTTGCACGCTTCTTCCATCAACGAGAAATGGAATAACCTTAATCGGACTGACTCCTAAGAGATGTTTTTGAAAGAGAATGGTCCGCACACATCCACGAAGTTTCGAAGATGCTCGTGAAGATCCTCATGAGCCAATCCACTGAAAATTCCCTTTAGTTGCAACATAGTGCTCGTTATATGGATCACTGCATTTCCTTTGGCCGAAGGTAAACGGATGGCCCCAATACCTCCCATAAGATGTGGGTCATTAATGTTGGGCTCTTGGACATCGTTGAGATTTCCGATGTCATCTTGGTGGCCCACCTGGCTGCCGTTGCTGCCATTAACACTCATGCTTCCTGAAATATTTACACAAACAAACAAAACAAAACTACAAATTAAGTAAGTAGAACTAAAACTAAGAAAAACAAAAGATTTACTTAACTAAAAATTCTCAAATAACACCACTCCCCGGCAGCGGCGCCATTTTGATATTTGCGTAATCAAGACACAACTTCCAATTTAAGTGTCTACGATCGTACAATAGTAAAGTAACCCAACAAAGGGTTGGGTTTGAGTCCCAAAGGAGTGGTTTTGAGAATTAATAGAAAAATAAAATTAAGTTCTAATTAGTCATAGCTATAAACATTATCAAATATAAACATACTAAATCTAAAGGGGTAACGCAAGCGTCAATTATCAATGGTTTTTTTTTTTGTATTAATGAACAACTAAAAATAGCAAAAATATATGAAAACGAGATTCTTGGGATGTGATAGGAACACGGGATATACTAAATTATCGGGTACATACTTTTGATAGTAAATTGTTGAGTATTTGTGACTAGGCTAGACTATAGTGGGGGTAACTTCTCTCTCGAGCAACTTACCCCGAATTAACTCAGTTTCTCTCGCACATCGAGTTATCGCATTAAGCACAGCCTCCGCCTTAGCCCATTCACTCTCTCGAGTTGAATGTGTGGGAGAAAGACTAGGATTCACTCTCTCGAGCTGAGCCCATGTCGACCTAATACCACCGGCTATCAATTTAGTAGTCTTAGTTTTACGACTTCTCTCTCGAGCAAGCCAAAAACACTAAGATGAAATCATATTTGCAACTACAATTCCATTAAGTTCATACACAACTACTAAACGAAATCATATCTAAACAACAAATAAACCATCAACAAGCAAGACCCAACAAATAATATAACTCATTTTCACAAAATCACACCCCAAGAATTGAGGTTTTAGCTAGACATGTAGATGAGATAAAAATTTATACCAATATCAGTTTCCATCAACTGGGTATGAAGAATTAAGTCTTAAAACACGTCAAGAGTGAAGAATCTTTGAGACCCAAGTCCAATTTCTTGGAGTTGAAACACTTTGCTTCAAGGTCTTAGAACAAAGTCTCCAAAACCCTCTAAAACTTAAACACTCTAAAAACTGTAAAAAGTTTGAATGATAATAGTGATATGATACTAAGCTGGAAAATTAAACAAGTATTTATAGTGTTTAAAAATTTGTGTTGCAGAGGACCCTTCGGCGAAGTTAGTCGGGATCACCGATACACTCGGTGATTCGCCGTTTGGTCGATTTCATCGCCTTTCTATTTTAGCGTTCAAACTCTTTGCATTTTGAGTCATTGGGCGATATGGTATTGCTTCGTGAAACTGCTCGGTGACGTGCCGACTGCTCCATTTCATCGCCAACTTGACCTTCTCCTTCAGGGCTCAGTACACTGGAACAAAAGGCGATCTCCAGGCTGATCGGCGACTTGCCAACTGGGCTCGGCGATCTTTAAGCCTTCATTTCTTCGTTCTTTTCAGCTACCTTGTTGTTTCTTGCCAATTGGTGTCCATGCTTTGCTTCAAACTCTGAATACCTGAAACTTAAGGATTTTCTTCAGATATTGAGACAAAATATGCATTTGAGGAAACTAATTCTATCAAAATATAACCCTAAATGAGTCCAAAAACTGGACTCATCACCGACACACTAACTTGGATCGGTTGCCACGTTTCAGCATAAATATGGGATTAATTACCAATAAATATGGGATTGATTACCACGTTCCAGCATAAATATTGGATCGAGTACCACGAACCGGTATACTAACAGTTTGGGTTTGGGTTCCATAAGAGGACCATTGAATTGGGTTCCGTGAGAGGATCATTGAATTGTGTTGCGTATCTACTTATGTTGATTACGTTCAAATCTAATGGTGATTGAGGTTGAAAGATTATTTATTGCTCTAAAATGATAACCAATGTGTATTATTGAGAACGTGGAATGCACATTGATCCTGAAAAGATGACTAATATTGTATATGTTTGGTATATGTTTGTTTTATAATGTTGTGGTTACTTACATCTGTTTCACTTATTAGGATAGCCACGTGATCCTACCAGTACACTGTGGTTGTACTGATACTGCACTTTCTTGTTCTTTGTTGAGTAAATGGCATCTTTATGCAGTTATTGATAGACCTCAGCTAGGTGGCTGTTGAGCGTGATCGGATTCAAGGGTGAGCTAGTTCTTTCAGGCTGCCATGGATCTTTCTTATTTAAGTCCACTCTTTTCGGACTCAGACTATTTGTTTAAGGTGTTTGTTTAGTTTCGGGGTTGTACCCCTTGTTCTTAGACTTGTCGTTAGTAGAGTTTTGGTACATTGACTTTCAGGTTCTAGGGTTGTTCTTCCGCATTAGTTTGGCTAGTTTGTTTAAACCTTTAGAGTTTATGGGAACTCCGTATTTCTTTTGGTAATTTAAACTTGCTTCCGTATCTTTAAATGCATAGTTTTGGTTAAGTTGTTTAGTCTGGGTTGTAGTAATGGTTCTCCCACCAGAGGGTTAGTGTGGGTGCCAATCACGACGGTCTGGGTCATGACAAAGTTGGTATCAGAGCCCTAGGTTTTTTTATCTCATTGTACCAAAACGAGTCTAGTAGAATCTTGCAAAAGGGTACGAAGATGTTCATATTTTTCTTTGAGAGGCTATAGGACTTTAGGAAAAACTCACTTCTTTCTACTCCTTCGTGCTATGAATTGAATCCAATTGGTATCTTTCCTCATTCACTCTATGGTCCGAACTAGGGCAATAACAATGGTAATATCATCACTAGCAAGAGAGTATGTGTATAGACTACCGACAATTCAATAGGGTCACCATTTGGAACAAGTATCCATTGCCTCGAATAAATGATCATTTGACCAGTTACAGGGTGCATCAATTTACATTTTCTCTTGTACTAGGAGACCGGTGATGGTCATCTATGGTACAAACTAATTTAGAAATCGGGCTTGTCTGTGAGTTGTAACTTGAAAACTGTGAATGCGTGTTCCTTGTTGCCTGAATTAACTATGAATGCGGAAGTTATATTTGATTAGACGTGATGATATGATCATGTGCACAATAAGTGTGGTTCTAATTTTTTATATGTGCAATATGCTGGCTGAATTGATTGAAACTATGCATGTTGTAACTGTTGAGTATCGGGAAACTTGTTGTGAAAAGAAGGTCACGACTAAGTTTGATGCAAGGGTCTAGATAATGTATGAGGTGATTCATAAGAATGATCTGGACGTGTCTTGCGCTTGAGTAATAACCGCGTGAGTGTTTGGGTGTATCCTGGGGATGTGTGGGTTATGGTGTTGAATTAATGAGAATGCGTTGGATTATGTATTATTGGATTGACTCGGGGTAGACAATTATTATCCTAGTTCAGAGGATTATCCTAAATTGCTCAGTAAAGCTGAAACCCGTTGAGAGATTTAGAAAAGAGAAAAATCCCAGAAAAACTTATTGCCTGGGTACTATTTTCGTCTGTGCCACTTGGGCGGGATTTTTTCCGCCAGTGCGAGGCCGTCAAAGCGGAAATTTCCCCCTAGAGCAGGACAGGGTGAGACAGAACCTCATCCATGTCTCCTATGTTTTTCCCAGGTCTCCTTATAGAACCCGAATCAAATCCAAACTAACCCCTGCAATCCAATCAGTGTTCAACAATCTAGGATAGGCTATAAAACCTTGTAACAAATCGAATGCTGTAAAAAGTAGCAAAAAAATTGGCATCCATGCGATTGCAAAAACAAAAGGGGTGTGCAAAATTTTCTAAGTGTGAATTTTGGTTGACTTCGATTACCTTTTTGAGGCATGTTGTTTCAAGGGAATGGGTAATGGTAGATCCCCAAAAGATTGAAGCAGTCAGGAATTAGGTCCGACTTAGCTCTGTGACTGAAATTAAGAGTTTTGTGGGGCTCGCTAGCTACTATTGTCGCTTGCGAAAGGATTAAGGTCAGATCTGCAGATTCAAGTTTATAGGTGACAACATTTAAGAAGTTTTGGTAAGGGACGGTTAGATAATGAACACCATTACTTTGGAAATACATTTAGTATTGTTGTCATAACATGTATGGGTTGTTTAGCGAATGATAAAATTAAGTTATGTAATTTGAGGTTCGAAGTTATACTATGATTTCATTGATTGTTTGTATATCAAGAAAAGGTCAAGATACGACTGCTCCAATAACAACGAGGTTTACTTGGTTAACTTATTAAGTGTGTAACAATTATGAGGAACCTGGGAATATGAGGAGGAAATTAGCGAGGCCGTGGAGGTCGGGGAAATGGTAATGCTGGTAGATGAGTAGTGCATCTAGGCAAGGAGGTTGCCGTCAAGATGACATGGCTCAATTTTATGCCTTTTCGGGAAAAACCGAGGCTGAGGGTCTGATGCAGTGATCACAAGAACTATTATTATTTGTGACTGGATGGCTAATGTGTTATTCGATCCGAGTTCTACTTATTCTTATGTGTCCGTATGATTTGCCTCTGAATTTGATATGATTTGTGATATACTTGATGCCCCACATTCATGTTTCTACCCCAGTTGAAGAATTAGTCATAGTCACCCATGTATATCGTGTTGTCCTATTGTGTTTTTGAATTTTTAGATTTGGGTTGATTTGGTTATGCTGGATATGACTGACTTGGTATAATCTTAGGCATGACTTGGTTGTCCCCCTATTATGTTGTGCTTAATGGTAATGCCGAGTCAGTAACTCTAGAGATCCCGGGTAGGGAAAGGTTAGAGTGGGATGGGGGTACAAGCCTAAGTCAGCTAAGGTCATATCTGTCGTGCGGGGTAGGAAACTGGTGGGGCGGGATTGTTTAGCGTGATTGGCTCATATTCGGGATGTTGAGGTTGAATCCCCCTCTATTGAGTCTTTTGAGCTTCTTGATTAAGGTTTCATCCCTCCTAGTGCTTCCCCATGGGGTGTTCCTATCTTGTTTGTTAAGAAGAAGGATGGTAGTATGAGGACTATTGATTTTATCTTAAGCCATAAAGGGTGGATTACTAGCGAGATGACAAGCTTATGGATAAAGAAAGTCCCATTGAGTATACTTGGGTGAAGGCAATTGAAGTTTTTTAGTAAAAAAATGCGCATAAAAATTGGGTTAGTACTTTGAATTTGATGGGTATACCTGAGTTTGAGGTGTCGTGTTGATGAAAAGTTTTAACTTGTGGTGATAGTCAGGGCTAACTGAGCATAAGGGTAATAAGAGTTTGTGATGGAATACAACTATATAATAAGATTGGTTGGCAACTATTGAAAAAGACTTAAGAAAGGAGTGTACATACATTAGCTCGAGTGTGATGATAAGTGCTTGGTTCTTGTTTTTGAGTTTAGTAATGAGTATGATTGAAATTTTAGCGAAATATATTGTAAGATCGATGGAGATGCGATCAATGATAAACGGAGATCCATGAATTCATAAAAATCTTTAAGTTACAAGCTAATGTTGATAGAGAAATGGATTGTGTTATATAGTGGAAATTACCATTCAGATTTTTCATTGTAAGTCTACATTCGGGGTGATGTATTTTGTCAATGTATGAATTGGGAAGGTAAGAAATGATCAAATGTATCCGGTATTGAGCATTTGAAAGGACTTACACCTGGGTTGAGTCGTAAGTTTATTACTATTGATTGTTAAGTACCTAAGAAAGGTTTCATTTTTAAAAGTGTTGGTTTATAATAAGGTAAATGATCGGAGTATTTATGATGTTTGTTAGTATTGTGAGTATGATTCACTAGCTATGCTCTAGTGTGTTTTCACTTTTGTAGGTGGATCAGGGTACCAAATCCTGCGATGTTCTCTTGGTTGAGTGGGAAGATTGGGAAGATGTGATTATTTCGAATGACATAATTGGTGTTGTCTTGGAGTTGTTAAAGTATTTTAGTGGTTCGACATGTACCACTTGCTTATGAGAATTCATAGAAGAGCTACCCTGTGTGATCATGGTTGTCCGACAATCTTAATATTCGTCTAATCATCGAAGTCATGTATTGATTGTGCATGGATGAATGCAGGGATCATTGGGTCCAATTCTACTGTTCTTAAGGGTAATCTACAATCATAATTGCTAAATCTAGCATTCGATAGTATGGTTAGAGGGTTGTATACTTGGACATATTCCTTGATGAGTATCTGATGTCTAAAGATCAAATTTTGTAACTTAAGCTCATGAAAATTTATGTTGTGAGAAGGAGATATTGATAACAACTATGATTTGTTGAGTATTATGAGTGTGTGTTGGTTGGTTCAGGTCCACCTCTAATTGTAGGGAGTATTGATTTAGAATTTTATCATGCTGATGTGAGAAATAATTTGTCCTAATGATTGTGTCAAGGTCCTTGATAACATATGGCAGACGTGAGTACGATCAACTTTGGTGGTTATTGAGAATAACTTTTGTTGTAGTTAAGTTTAATTACATACAACAATAATTATCACTCGAGTATTGTGATGACTTTATTGAGGCATTGTATGAGAGGATGTGTAGATCACCCATAGGGTGGTTTGGGGCTGAAGATGTAAAACCTTTGGGAGTTGATTTGGTGAAGGATGCTCAGGACATGCGAGACAAGTATCCCTTGTTGTTCAGCGATTCAGATACTACTCTACCCTTACTTTAGCCAGTCTTTCCTAGTTGATCACTTGAGGATGAGTGATGGGTAAATTGATATCTATTGTAACGACCTGGTTCCGTCGTTAGGGAAAAGCCAATGGGGAAAGAATTGGACCAGAATTTTTTTTGAATAGTAACTTGAAATTTTCTAGCCTAGCCCAGATTTGAACCAAATCAGAACTAGGTGAGTCTAGGGAAATCTGATAATGAATGAGCAGTGTAATGATGAAATTGATTGCGTGAGTGGATAGCTAAGATGTTAATGAACCCTTACGACTTTACAGAATTGAATTCGACGAGTAGAACTCTTGAAATTGATATTAGCGTGAACGGGTGTTTTCTGAGTGTCGTGGGATGAAGGTGTGTTGTGAAATGAGGTTTGAGAGCTCTTAATTTGACATTCTGTTTCCGTGCAAGCCGCTGTGGCGAGATTATTCCCGTCAGTGTGGGGCCGCCATAGCGGGACAGTCGGGATTTAAGTAAAAAATAAATAAGAAAATCATTTTATTCTGCAAGTTTCGACCTTGAGAGCTAGGAGACGACCCCTGGTGCTTTCTGGACACTTTTCCACCATTCTTGAGGCTAAATGTAAGGTTTTAACTCCCCGAATCCATTTTTCGATCCGTTTAGTAAATTCATGGGTGATTATCGATGGGGAAGGGTTTTGATCTAGAAATTATGGTGGAAAAAACCCTAATCTGGGTATTAGGATCTAGGGTTTGGTCTAGGGTTATAGGGATAGTTATAATCAGGATAATTAGACCTTTGATTGTTAATCTTTGCATATATTAATTGTTTGTAGACCTAGAACAAGCGGAAATAATCCGGAAAGGGAAGATTCAAGTGCCTTAGGGTATTCAAGCTTGGATTCGAGGTAGGTTGGTTGTGATTTTATGTTGGTGTGATATATGTTTGTAATTGCTCATTATGATGCATGCATGTATGCGAATGTTGCATTATTGATCACCCTAATCGTTAATGAGGATAATTGAATAAGTGTATGCCATAATTCACCTCTTGTTGTATGATTATGAGAATATACATTGTGATTGTGATTGTGGTTTGTTGAATGGATCGGGTGTTACGTTCCGACACACTAACTTGGATCGGTTGCCATATTTCGGCATAAATATGGGATCAGTTGTCACGTTCCAGCATAAATATGGGATCGATTGCCACGTTCCGGCATAAACATTGGATCGGGTACCACAAATCGGTACACTAACAGTTTGGGTTTGGGTTCCATGAGAGTACCATTGAATTGGGTTCCGTGAGAGGACCATTGAATTGTGTTGTGTATCTACTTGTATTGATTACGTTCATATCTAATGGTGATTAAGGTTGAAAGATTATTTGTTTCTCTAAAATGAGAACCAATGTGTATTATTGAGAACGTGGAATGCTATATTGATCCTAAAAAGATGACTAATATTGTATATGTTCAGTATATGCTTGTTTTATATAATGTTGTAGTTAGTTGCTTGTGTTTCACTTATTGGGATGCCGGGTGTGAAAATGATTACATGTCACGAGAATTCATATTAGCCCAAATTGGGAGACACATAAAGGAGTTGTCCTAACCAATAACATGATTTCATGTGTTCATGGTGAGTTTGTATTAGTATTTTGGCATCATATTTTATTTTATCCAATTCATCACTAAATATCGTGTGTACCATGTAAAAGATTTTAGAATATTATTTTTCTTCTAACTACATACTAAAGGACTGATTATAATGTGTAACCGTGCGGGTGACTACAAGTTACTTGAACTGTATAGCTCCATTCAATCTGTCTATTTAAACAACTCGAAATCATGTTGCGTGTGCAAATAAGGTTTCACATTCCTATCAAGAAAAAAAAGAAACTATGTATAAGATGTAGTGTAGGCGTACCCAAAAATTTAAAGACGATGGATACTCTGAAAAATTATTTAACACATAACCGATGCACTAATAATGTGAATCAAATGAAACTACTTATCCCTTTTGAGTTTTGATAGCACAAGCTAACATAATTTTTTTCCCTGCAAATTATGCGCATGTAGATAACTGGATTTACTGGTGGAACAAAGATGTCAACCATGATGCAGCGCTAACAAAAGAATATTCAATTCACTTGCCTTGTGATGATCAATT
>JAJOOS010005276.1:0-19810 GCA_029582725.1 Solanum chiquidenum | reverse complement strand
TTTTTATATAACGACTATCGAGTTAAATATTTGCTATTGATAATATTCTTCCATATTCTCTGTGGGATCGACCCCGACTCATAGTTGGGTAAATATATTGCATACGATCGTTTATATTTCTTTTCCAGAAGTATATTTGAACGTTATCAGGTATGAAAGGTGTGAACTCTTACTAGGTCTTTCTTATGGGTTTTTACATAGTGTAAGGGAGGGTATGGGACTTCACTTGCACATTGCACTTGTATGATCCTAAAAGATGGTTGTAGTAGTGTTCTCTTATGATTATGATGGTTATGAATTATGTTTTTTGAAGCTACGTTATGTATGATCATTATGAATATGGTAAGTTATGATGATATATGATCTTATGAATGTATGCATGAAGTAGGTTGCTTAATGTGATACTTGGCTTTGAATAGGGTTATGTGGTTCTATTCTTGGCATTGCACGAGTATTGCTTGGGTTGTCTACATGTTGGGACGATACTATGTTGGTTTGGACTATGATGCTTATTTTGTGTGCATATTGGATTTACTTGGTAAAAAGCATATTTTGACTAAATGTCCCTTTATCCATGTTTCAATGGTTTTTATGCATAGTATCCATACTTAGTACGTGTGTTGTACTAACCCATATTTTCTCCTTTTTTCCTCAACATTTAGGTTCGGGCCGTTGAGGATTCAAGCTTACTTCTCAAGACACTTGGAGTTGCTTCCCCAAGTTGGTGAGTCCTCAAGTCCGAGGACAAGACCATATGATCTAGCTTCTATGTTTAGTTTTTTTCTTATGTTGAAAGACATTGTTGTACTTTCCTATTTCAAGACTTCTTATTGATGTAAGGGCTAAGTCCCATTTTTGATACTTCTATGTCTAGATTGTACATTGTGACGAAGTTAGATTCTATTTTTCATATATTAAGTGAAGTTTAACTTTCAAAGTAAAAGTTTTAAATTTTTCGTGATTTTATTCTATGATACATGTTATGATGAATGCTAAGAGCTTGTATAAGACCTCTTCGAGGTCAAATATGCCAATAACGACTAGGGGGTGAACTCAGGTTGTTATAAACTTGGTATCAGAGCATAAGGTTGAGAATAATGTATGATTGATGTCACAAGATACCACGTCGAGTAGAGTCTTGTTCATGGGTGTGAAGCGCGCCACACTTATGAATGGGAGGCTACAAGATGCTTAGGAACTTTCACTCTTTTGTTATTCCATAGTCGTGCCTAAGAGTCTTAACTATATTAGTCATTTTATTCTAATCATTCTCTTGTGCTTATAGGCAATGAATACAAGAAGGAACAATGCAAGGAGGGCCGGTGAGGAGAATGTGAATGAGGCGGTTCCCCCTCAAGCTCCTAAAAACCCTCAAGTTCCTACTGAAGAAGGGGCTATGTCTAATGTTGAGATAAGGTAGGCTATTCATAATTTGACTCAAGTGTTGGTCACTCAAGTTGCTAGGGATGCTAGGGTGCAAGTGAACCCCAATGCTAGAACTACCGCTTCTAGGATAAGGGATTTCACAAGGATGAATCCCCCTACTTTCTTTGTCTCCAAAGTGGAAGAAGATCCACAAGGGTTCATGGATGAAGTGTCTAAGGTTCTAGAGGCTATGGGTGTGTCTTCTCAATAAAAGGCGGAGTTAGCCGCCTATCAACTCAAAGATGTTGCACAAGTATGGTATGAATAATGGAAGGAGGGGAGGCCTATTAGAGAGGGTCCAATAAGTTGGGCTACATTCAAGACGGATTTTCTTGATAGGTTTTTCCCCTTGGAACTAAGTGAGAGGAAAATGCAAGAATTCATCAACCTTCGTCAAGGGGGTGTGAGTGTGAAGGAGTATGGACTCAAACTCACTCAATTGTCCAAGCATGCTCCTACTTTGTTGTCGAACTCTAGAGCTACAATGAACAAATTTGTTATGGGGGTATCCGATCTTGTGGTGAATGAATGTAGGTCGTCTATGCTAATCCCAAGCATGGACATTTCTCGTCTTATGGTTCATGCCGAACAAATTGAGGAGCAAAAGCTTAAGCAAGTTGGTAGAGAGTTGAAGAGGTCAAGGGCCGATGATGGAAATTCTTCTAAGGTTAGGTTTGAAATCCAAGATAAGCCAAAGTTCAAACAGAGGTTTTCCAACCAAGGTCCTCCTAACACTCCAAGGGTCAAAAAAGGTAAGGTGTCTACCCCCAAGCCTCAAGAAGCAAGAGGTGGTGGTCCTTATGTTGAGAAGCCTATTTGTACAAAGTGTGGTCGAAAACATGAAGGCAAGTACCTAGTTGGCACGGGTAATTTCTATGGTTGTGGTAAGAGTGGCCACATGATGAGGGACTGCCCTATGCTAAAGGCTCAAGCACAAGCAAGTGGCCCAAATCCCTTGGCTCCTAAGAAGAATTGCTTCTATGCTCTCCAATCCCGAGGTGATCAAGAGAGCTCTCCGGATGTTGCGACCGGTACACTACAAGTATTTTCAATTAATGCTTATGCATTGTTGGATCCCGGTGCCACTTTGTCTTTTGTAACCCCTTTAGTGGCTATGAAATTTGATATGCTTCCCGATGTCTTCGATGAACCCTTTTCGGTTTCTACCCCGGTGGGTGATTCCATAGTTGCTGAAAGAGTTTATAGGGGTTGTCCTATATCTTTGCCCAATAGAGTCACTTTGGTTGATTTGGTGGAACTTCATATGTTAGACTTTGATGTTATATTGGGGATGGATTGGCTTCATGCTTGTTTTGCGTCCATAGATTGTATGTGAAGTTTCAATTTCCTAATGAACCCATTTTAGAATGGAAGGGAGGAAATTTCGTTCCTAGGAGAAGGATCATTTCATGTCTAAAAGCTTATAAGTTGATTTCTAAGGGTTGTCTCTATCATATTGTGAGGGTCAAGGATCTTGAGTCCGAGATTCCTCCTTTGGAGTCGGTCCCCGTAGTGAAGGATTTTTCAGAAGTCTTTCCCGATGACTTACCCAAAATTCCTCTCGAACGGGAAATAGATTTCGGCATAGATTTATTGTCGGATACACAACCCATTTCAATTCCTCCGTACCGGATTGCCCCGGCGGAGTTGAAGGAATTAAAAGCTCAACTCAAAGATTTATTGGATAAGGGTTTTATCCAACCTAGTATATCTCCTTGGGGTGCACCGGTATTATTTGTGAAGAATAAGGATGGATCTCTTCGTATGTGTATTGATTACCAACAATTAAATAAGGTGACCATTAAGAACAAGTATCCACTCCCTAGGATTGATGATTTATTTGATCAACTTCAAGGAGCGAGTTACTTTTCAAAAATTTATTTGAGGTCGGGTTATCACCAACTTAGGGTGAGAGGTGTTGATGTTCCGAAAACAGCCTTCCGAACAAGATATGGTCATTTTGAGTTCTTAGTGATGTCCTTTGGTCTTACAAATGCCCCGGCGGCTTTCATGGACCTTATGAATCGTTTGTTTAGAAATTATCTAGACTCATTTGCTATTGTCTTTATTGATGACATCTTGATATACTCTAAAAGTGAGGATGATAGCATGAATCATTTGAGGATAGTATTGCAAGTCCTCAAAGATCACCAACTCTATGCTAAGTTTAGCAAGTGTGAGTTTTGGCTAAGATCGGTTGCTTTCCTTGTACACATTGTTTCTAGTGAGGGTATAAAGTTGATCCAAAGAAAAACGATGCGTTCAAAAGTTGTCCTAGACCTTTGAGTCCTTCCGACATCCGAAGCTTTTTGGGTTTGGCCGGTTACTATCGGAGGGTTGTTGAGGGATTTTCATCTATTGCATCTCCATTAACGGCCTTAACTCAAAAGAAGTCCAAGTTTGAATGGTCGGAATCTTGTGAAAAGAGCTTCCAATTGTTGAAAGGTGGACTTGCGTCGTGCCACGATGTTAACTAAGGCGTTATTTGGGAGGCAACCCAAAATCCTTAATGAATTTTGAATACTATTTTATTTCAATACACATACTATTTTATATCGCTAAAATATTGTTGATTTAGTTGTATACCTCTTGTAATCGTCTTTGATTCGGCCATTAGAGAGTGATTTTGAGGTTTTCAGACCCTAAACGAAACTGTTCAAACAAATTTTTTGAATGATTTAAACAAAAATAAAATTAGTAAACAATACTAAAAATCGGATAAAGATGTATACCTTAATCCAAAGGGATTGTTGTGAATATCTTTAGAGACATATTTTTCAATTTCTGAAAAAAATATATGGAAAGAACGGAAGAGAGAGAAGCGGGACTTGAAAGATGATGAAGAATTGGAAGAGGGAAATAAGTGCGAGAAAATACTTTTTTTTTGAAAACATATGAGAGAGAATGAGTTGGAAAACTGTAATTAAGGTGAGGTAAAATAGGAACTAAATTAGGATACAAAATATTTTCTAAAATATAAACATTTGGACATTTTTACTAATATTTTTAAACTATAGATGCTTTTAATAATTATATTAGAGTTTTTTACTAGTTTACTATTTTTTCCTTATTATTTTCTTGCATTGTTATTTGTTAGTCTAACTTTAATCATTTAATTCAATTTTATTAAATTCCCAAAAGATAGTTTTTCTTCTTTTTTATGTTTAATTGAAATATTTAATATTTATTTATTAGTTATCATTTATGTTGTTAGTCAATAAGAAATCCTAAAAAATTATTTGAAGTCCATTTCCCTTTAAGTAATATTTTAAAATAACCTTTATTTACTTAGTTAATTTTTTCAAAATATTGGTCAAAAGTCATATATTAGTCAAGTCGTTGGTCAACCGCACGTTAGCGGATATTTCGAGGGCCTAACACTTTCTCGAGATGTAAATTAAACCCTGAACCCTCTTTGTATTTCAAATGATTTTTAGTCTGTTTTAAATCTTTTGAAAAATTATATGTTTTCTTAATTTCTTTCAAATATTAAGTGGTGACTCTCTTTGAAAAAATCATTTTTTCTTTAAAACTAGAGTAAAATTTATTTTCTAAAACTAAAGTCTTTTATTTCTTTTTTCGATAAAATAGTAATAGCGACTCTACTGGGGAATTAATTAAGTTCTAACTTTATTGATTTGACTATTTGACTGTTTGTTATTAATTGTTGAATTGCTTATATGTGCTTTACTTGTTTAAATTGTTATAAATTGTCATTGCATTCATGGAATTTTCCATCATATGTTTACTATATTAACTAATGGTTTTTTGTAATCGCAACTGGGCTTTTTTATACTCAAGCCTTTTCTGAAATGATCGACAATTTATTGGTTCGTCATGCGTCCAATGGTTGTTGTGAGTTCCAGCCTAAGATGTCCTCTTGGGTCACTGGTCTTTCAAAAATCACTCTTAGTCAACTAGCGTAGAGCGACACCAAATCCCTCAATTTAGCGCATTTGAACTAAGATGACCCAACACCCAAGGCATGTTGAGCACATTAGAAACCCACCTTGTGTTTATTTGGCCCATGGTCAATAAAAAGACAATCATACTTATGTGTTAAAATTTGAAGGATGTATATGTTTTTTTTTAAAACCAGTGTCCCTTGGGGTAAGGAGTAGATTATAGCTTATTCTCGTTGAAAAGGGAGTTTTACAAGCTACTAGTCCATTTAAAGACGTCATCATTCAGAGATGTCAAGAAATAAAGATCGAAGGACCTTCCATGGAAGCATAGCTTAGGATCGTACCCCTGCGTGGGACTAATTATTTGTATCCCGTTTTCCTTACTATGTATCCCCATTTAATTTATTCATAATATTTGTATAAATTTGGGTTTCGGGGCAATGAAATGTGTCAAATGACGTATACATGTTTCAAATCGTTAGGCCTACCCTTGGAAATAAAGGGTCACATATCTGTTAAAAATGCGCAATAACTATTTATGTGTTATAACTGCTTATGTGAATATGTTGCTTTATTTGGAGATATTCTAGCTCACTCCTCTTCGAATTGTTTCTAGAACCCCTAAGCATAAATATCAAGTCACTATCAGAAGTGCGTCCAAATACTCTTTGAGTCTTTATTTTCGCAACAAAAATTTGAACTTCACTTTAAAATATTACTCTCTCATCTTTGAAAAAGGTTGATTCTTCATCAGAAATCAAAAAGATATTCAAGCTAGTCGAATTAAGTAGGATCTGAATTCTGCCTCGTGACATACGTATAGACAACCTTTCAAGGCTCGGTCCCTATTTTTGAGATGTTTTTTTCTTTTCCAGCTCTTGCAAGGGGACTAGAGTGTCATATCAATCGAAAATTAGAAGTATCAAAAGGACCTGGGCTCCACGAAAGTCAATTTATTTGATCCACTAATCCATAAGTCAAATAGAAAAATTTCTGTCTATTTAGTTATTTTTCAATACCAGTGGGCTAGTTTATCTTCGAATGAAGAAACTCTTGTGTGTTTGCACCAATGTGTGATATCTTGTACTATTTATCACCTTAAGGAACTATACACGTTTACCTTTTGAGTTATTTTTCTTTTGTTAAGTACTTAGAACTGTTCTATGTTTATAAGTTGTCTGATCAACCTTATTTCACAAGATCTAAGGCTCTCAAAGATTACTTGCCCGATCAAAGTTTACAAAAATAAAGGCAATAATGGGTGATAACAATGACAAGATTCGTCTGACTGATGTTGTCATGGCTCAGCCCCCCGCCACTGATCAAAATCAATTAATTATGAATTTGATGCATCAGATTGCCGAAATGAGGGTTGAAATGCAGTGAAGGCAAGATGTGCCTAATCCAATTTTTGCTTTAAATACTCCAGGAGATGGAAGAATCCACTCTACTTTCCTCCTTCAAATGCGGAACAAGCTCAAATCCCACCCTCTAGTCCTGCTCAGAATCCCTCAACCATCGACCTAACAGCCCCAAATCCCCATCATGCCTCCGTCTATTACCGAGCTCCACTCCTCCTTAAGGTAACAACCCCCAAGCGCCACTTCCTCCTCAAAATGCCAACCCACAAGCTTGACCTCCCCCTCAAAAACAAAATGTTAACAATCCGCAAACCTTTCTCCATCACCAAAATCAGCATATCAACCTCCAAACTTTCCCCCAAAATTACCAAGCCCCTCAAAATACCCAGAATCCTTCCATTGTTCCACCCTTGCCTCAAAAGACTCTTTTCCAAATCTCAATCCCAAATGAACTTTATGCCAACTGTTTCGAGCTTGATCAGTATCAGGAACTAGAGATAGAGAGTTGCGTTGAAATAAGAGATCAGGAAAGCCTTGAAAGAGTTGTGTTGCATTCCTGAAGTCGCTGCGTTGAGTTATGAGGATCTGTACATCCATCCGAATATAGACCTCCCGAAAGGATTTAAAGTGCCAAAATTTGACATTTTCATAGGAACATGGAATCCCTTGTCGCACCTGAGGGCCTACAGTGACTAGCTCGTGGGAGTTGGAAGGAATGAAGATTTATTAATATGGCTTTTTAGCCGAAGTTTGAGCGGAGAAGCACTAGAATATTTTACCTCTCAAGAAACGAAGGAACGGCCTAGCTGGAATGCTCTAGCTAAGGACTCTATCGAATGATTCACCTACAATTTAGAGATTGTTCCTGATCGTTATTCCTTGGAGAAGATCAAGCAGAAATCCATTGAAAGCTATCGTGAATATGTGTATAGGTGGAGGAAAGAGGCCGCCCGGGTTCGACCTCCTACATCTGAGAAGGAGATCGTTAAAGTGTTTATATGCATTCAAGAGCCAGGGTATTATTATAGGGTAATGTTGCTAATTGGAGAAAAATTTGCGAAGATAATCAAGGTAGGTGAGACTATCGAAGCTGGGCTTAAAACTGGAAAGATTTTTCGCGTTGCCACCCCAACTAAATCTTCAGAATTGTTGAAAAAGAAGAGAGATGATGTGTCTTCTATTTCCTACACATCTGATGGAAAAGGACACTATAGAAAATCCTCGCCTCAAAAAGTTTATCCTCAAGCTCCAGAAAATTCATATCCAGCTTGATATACCCAATCAGGTTTTCAAACTCCACCACTAATTTAGCAAATTCCACCCCCTCTTTACCAAACTCCACCTCCACATTACCAAAATACCCATGCATATTACCAAGATCCATCAGTTAATTGTTCAAATATCCAATAAAGTTACCAAACTCCACCCCAACACTACCAAAACACCCATCCTAGCTATGGAGCTCCATAATATCCAGAATTCCAAATGGCAGCACCAACTCACCAAAATCCTCTGAATTACCATCGAGTACCTCCACTTCCACGAAATAATCTAAATCCTCCTCGCCCAAATCTTTAGAGAAAACCATCTAAAGTCTTTACCCCTTTGATTAAAGTCGAACACAACTTTTTGACAGATTGAAATCAGCTGGCCTGTTACAGACAATTGATCCAAAAATATATCATTGTCAAGTCCAAGTTTTGTAGACTCGATCTTCACTATGCTTACCATTTAGGAGGTGTTGGGAATACAATTTAGGATTGTATCAACTTGAAGTATAAAATTCAAGACTTGATAGATTAAAAGGTCATCACTCTTCAGAGAGCCACTCCTAATGTCAATAGTAACTCCATGCCGAATCATGGAGGGGTGACTATTAATATGATTGAAGTCAAAGAAGATTTAAATGCGGAGAAAGTTATAATCTCATTCAAACATTGAAAAGCTTGAGAAATTTGTAGCCTCTCCAACCTAAAGAGAGAAATCTAAATTTGGGATTTTGGCACCTTATCAAGCTTTTGCTTTAGTGCCGAAGGAGGCTCTGAAAAAGCAGAAGATCGATCAAGTTTTTCCAAAATTGTTACCTCACTTATATCAGTCTTTTCCAATGCAAATTGGTCTAGGGGAAGGAATAAAAAATTTGTTCAAAAAAGGTGATATTGTGCTTGAAGAGATGATTGAGACACCAGTCATACTAGACAGCGAGCCAAAGGAGCAAATGCCTAATTGGACATCCACTTCGCTCTTGATTCGTCGCTCGTCCTAGTAGACATAGACAATTTTGTATGTTATTTCTAAAATTGGTGGTGTTCTGAATGTCTAGACCCATCCTTTACTCTATTTTTGCCTCACTATGTTTTAATATCCCTGCTAATATTTTTAAAAGAGCAAAGATTTATCGTCATGGCCAAAGTTTTTATTTTCTTATTTCAAATGAAAACCTCCTTTATTGTGAAAATTTTCTTTACTTGCTTTATATTTGCTATCTAAAAGCGTTTGTGTATGATTTCAGCGAAAATATCTTCAAATCTATCAATAATATGTGATGTCACAAGCTTAATGAACAAAATAGGGTAGATGCTGACGAACTTGAGGTCTACAATGAGAAGATCATGGTACCCAAACACCCGGTTGAAGAATTCAAACAGTTCAAAAGTTACGATAAGCCGAATTCAGAGGAGAACGGAATAGTGAATCAGGAAAAAGGAAAATGATGAACGCATCAAAGAAGTCAAAATTGGTGCCTATCTGACAAAAACACAAGAAAGAGAACTCATTTGCTTAGAGAACGCATTGATACATTTGTTTGATGACATCACATGGTTCAGCATGAACATTGGATCGCACAAGTCATCAATCTACTTAAATGTTGTCAAAGATACCATGTTTGAAGACTCGATTTCTATCTTTTCCTCGTAACGTTGTTTATTTGCTTGTAATCCTTTATGTTTAGAATTTATCCCTTTGCAATGAACCACGTCTAACCTGAATTCTCAAGAATGAGATACGTAGGTGGCCTATGTCGACCTCAGTCACCCATTTATCCCTTTAAATGTTTCCTTTTTTATTTGAACAACATACGACCTGAATTCTTAAGAATGAGATACGTAGGCGACCTATGTCAGCCTCGGTTGTTTCCTTGATTAATTTTCCTATTTATGTTAATCCTTAAGGGGGGAACTACGTTTAACATGATTCTTGCCTCAATGGGATGCGTAGGCGCCATAACGGCTCGATCATATCTCCCGTAAGATTTCTTTTCTTCCTTTGCAATAGAAAATTAGACAAAAATTTTGAGAGGGACTGGAAAATTCTCTTGAAGAAAATCTCTCCAACGGGACAAAACTGAAGTTACTATGAGAATTGTAACCGGAAAGAATTTTAGAGAAGACCTCAAAAATTTCACAGTTCGTTCATCGACAATTCAAGATACGCCTAGACGGTTAACTGTGACAGAAATTTTTAAGGATGACCTCAAAAATTTCAATGGGTTCATCGAAAGTTTAGAACAACTTTGAATACCTCCAGCATGATCAAAAGATCAGAATTAACTTCAAGTGGTCCCAAGTACATTACGAGATCAGAAGTTAACTTCAACAATCTTTGACATCTCAAGAGTCAGGTCACCCAAGCTTCAGGAATCTTCAGATCTTTCTAAAAATTAACCAGATAGACCTCGAAGCATCAACTTCAAAGGCGTTCACTAAGCTTGACGTGACATGACACTTGGCGGTGACCCTTTTGAAATATTACTTTTTTAAAATCTATTTTCCTTAAAACTTTTCTTTCACGGTCCAACCAATTTTCATAAAAATGTTTTTTCTTATCTATCAAGAAGCAGAAGATCGGAAATAGTAAGAAGAGGAACAGACAACCGAAGAGATCGACAGAGATCAGTTCACTTTACACTAACAATTTTTATGTGGATGCAAGAAATTTTTTATGCTTCTTATACCAAAGAATTGAGAGTATGAGTAGCATTATTTCATTCAAATGCTCAGCAAGACGAGGTCCATAATGAACATGTAACTATGTTTGGAGATGGAACAAATGAAAACCTTGAAGAAAGCAATATTATTGTTTTCCGGCAACTAAAGATACCTGGAGGATTTTTATCTGCATCATATTATCATATATGATAATATTATTACACTGAGAGTTATTTATATTGTATTGTTGAATGAGATGATACCGCCACCCAGAAGATTACCTACATTACTCGGTGAAGCATTATCTGCATTCGGTATCGGGGAGGCATCATATGTATCTTCGTGCATCGCGTCGAAATCATCACCATCTGCATTTCTCAAGGAAGCATTATCTTCATGCATCATGGTAAAGAAATTCATGCATCGCAGGAAGATTCATGCATCGCGGGAAGAGTCATGCATCATGGGAAAGAAGATTTATACATCGCGGAAAGAGTCATAAATCACAGGAAGATTCATGCATCACGAGAAGAATCATGCATTGAAGAAATAGTCATGCATCGCGAGAAGTTCATACATTGCGAGAAATATCTTCATGCATTGGGGGAAAGATCTTCATGCATCGCAGAAAAATTACCATTAGCTACGATTCTCAGAGAGGCATCATCTACATTTTTCAAGGAAGCATTATCTTCATGCATTGCGAGAAGTTCATGCATTGCCAGAAAAATCTTCATGCATCGGGGGAAAGATCTTCATGTATCACAGGTGCGGACGACATAAAAAAGGATGCAAAACAATGTGCAACTTTTTCTTAACAGCGAATTGGGACATAGTCCAAAGAGGAATACCAAACTTCTAGGATGCGAGCTGAGGAATAACTTCCACCAAAATCAAACCACACCCCTATCAGAAGGCATGTGGGTTTTACTTTGGGTTTTACTTTGGGTTTATCTTTTTCAGTTTTGCAACCGGAAAGTTTTGATTTTTACCAGTAACAACTTTCTAATCTGAGTGACAATACACCAAGAGCTTTAGAAATTATGTCAGTGTAAGTTCTTACTTATGGGTGTGAAGTGCACCACATTCATGGCTAAGAGGTTACAAGCCTCTTTCTCAAACTCGATTCTTTTGTCACTTTTCCAAAACCAAAGGTTATCTTGCATAAGGGATTTTCTTTCAACCGATCGAGTCGAACTACAAACAACTTGATTCCTAATGTTTAAGGATATGTAGCCGAGCTCAATGTTGAAAACTCAGTTTGACTCCAACATTCTCCGTGAATCATTATCCCTGATCATTCTGGTGCCTTCATAATTCGATATCGGGATGGCTTTGAATTCTTTCAAAATAGTATGTCAAATCAAGCGTATAGAACTACAAGTGGTCCGATTCTCATATAGTTTGATATACGTAGGAAACCCATTTCAGGGATTCAGCCATAATTCTTAAAGTCCTTAGCAAAATCCCTTTCCGAAAGAATGAAGATGTGGTTGGTCAATATTGGATTCCTCAATTTCATTTGCCTTGAGTTTCTTTCATCAATATAAGCCAAATGAGGGATAGTTGTTGACACCGAATTTTGGACCTCCACATTATAGATTAATCATCGAGCTTCTTCAATTTCAAACGATTTAAAATAATTAGTTTTATAAAATTTCAAAAAATAATAATAATATAGTTTGTAAGTTATTTTAAATAGATTTGTTACATTTTATAATTTTTAAATAATGTATATTGTTTCTATCTAATTAGTATATTTTATGAATATTCAAAAAACATCTTTAAAATGTTTTATTTTAATTAAATATTCAATTAAATTAGTTTAATTTAATTTATATTTACAATTTTAAGTTATTTAGTTTATTTGTTTAATTATTTTATTTCATCAATTTAAGAAGCTTCCTAATTAATTAATCTTAATTCATCGTGTTTAAATTATAGCCGGATTCACTAAATTAACTCAATTCGACTAAGTTTTGAGTTCTATATGACTATAATACAATCCATTTAGCAATATTCTATTTGCAAATTTAACCTTTTTAACCTTACCTTACCTTAATTTAATTTTCCGACATTAATTGAGCCAATTGAGCCCACCCATCAGCCCAACACAAATCCAGTAGTCCATTCTATCAATTTTCCTCAATTCCAATAGCCCACTTCATAATATACTACCAATCCAGCCCATTTCCCATTCCCAATTCCAAGACCCAATTCCAATTCTCCAGCAGCGTACAACGTCGACTGACCCTTTTCTCATTCTTTCTCGATGCAGTCCAGCAGCGAACGAAAGCCTAGAATCGCATATTGAACCCAGCGATTCAAGTGACCCAGAGCATGTTGTCTCTCCATCTCTCATTATCCGTTCCTACGAGAATATTCTTGAATCGTCTAGGTGTCTTCATCTTCTTGTGTTTTCGTCCTTTCCCCTTGAATAATACGGATTTCCTTCAAAATCCATTGGGAATTGGAACTAATTTGAGTTGGCCATGCTTATCTTCTAAGAAATTTAAATTGTGAATTTTAAAAATTTCATCCTAATCCCTCTTATTTTTCCCTCGAAATCTACCCTAAATCCTATCTATATAAAGCTCCCTTCCTTTCATTTGTTGAGGCTGGATAGAGGATGGAGACAGAGAACATACAGATGAAACAGCCACAAAATATAGAGTGACACAGAAAGGCACACTCGATATGGAAAACAAAATTGAGGTGAATAGCGAGTGGAGAAATAGTAGAAGAGACAGTGCTCTTAATGTTTGAGTCATAGGGACTTGAGTCTAGGGTTTTGGTTTCCTTCTCGTTCATTCATTGTTCTTCAGAGTTCATTGAAAGCTATTTGTGATGGTTGGAATCATCCTCGAGCACGCTTGTTTTTGGCTCGCTGCTCTTAAAAAGGTAAATTCCGTTTAGCATCTTAAATTATCTTAGTCAAGATGTTGTTTATGTCACGCCCCGAGCCTATACCCTGGGCGGGACTGGCACTCGAGAACCATTGTTGGCCCCAAACAAACCCTTGGCCTGGCTTACTACTCAGCGGAAAACTTCGTTCAACAAAGATAAGTTCATGAAATAAACTAGAATGTTATAAAAGAAAACATTCAACTAGCCAATAAGGCAACTCAAGTCTTATAATAAAAAAACTAAAATATCAAGACTAATGAACTAATAACTATTGTTTATGAAGCCTCTAATACTAATATGGACCTCAGGAAAAGACCCCTGATCATCTGAACTGTTGAAATGATAAAGGAGTCCTCCAAAAAGCAAGGAGGCTCACCAAATGACTCTGAAATGCTCCACTGGATCAACGAAGCGCATGATACTGATCCTCGTTACCTGTATCTGCATCATAAAATGATGCAGGCCAAATGGCATTAGTACATTGAATGTACGAGCATGCGAGGGGAAATCTAGAACAAGACATAAGCTTGAAAGGGAACTGAAAGAACTTACCTGGTCTCAACTCAACACAACTAACCTCTGCTTATTTCATTTCATTATAAAGCAGTAATACAAATGCACTATAGGGAAAAGCTTTAAAACTTTTAGAAAACAACTCAGTGTATTGAAAAATACAACAATGACTAAATTTGTATATGAAAATACAAATAACTATGTGTATATAAGTATACAAAATATCTCTGTGGAGTTTCTGTAACCGACAACCATCACTATAAGCTCTTTGATGATACAACGTGTTGTATCACGCTGCCAGGGCCGTCATATACCTTGACGGGGGTATAGAACCTATTTACTAAGTAGATCCACTAGTCTATGCTAAAAAGAACTAAGGAATCATCTAAAAAGTATGACCCTTTTCTACCCAGGTTTGCTATATAGTTTATGGAGACTTCAAATTATTTAAACTCAACTTGTCCCCAAATCAGTGCTCAATACATCTCCAAAATTGTAACTATCTCATATGTTTAAAAACATAACTCGTTTTTTTGTTTGAGATAATTACTCAAAAAGTAGCTTAGAGGCTCTCTTGGAAATTTGTGTTTCATGTCTTGCTTAATTGTGAAAACATTTACTCTTTGGGAATACTTAGCTCCCATATACTCTTTTGAAGAAATGAACTTCACTTTTTACACTTACTCAACTCAAAGCTCAAGTCTTAAAACAAGTTTAAAGCATTTGTAAAAGACTTCTTGAAAAGACTTTACGAACTCTGTAGACATGGCTATTAACTTTCCTTGAATTTGAATTTATGGATTCAAGGTTATGATTCATGTTTATGGATGATCTCATGATTTTAGATGTACCTTAGAGTGTATAAATCAACTAGAAAACATAGTTATGATTCAAGGGAACTCAAATGGAAAGAAGTGGGAAAGGGTAGAGGACTTGGCGTCCCTAGCGTACTAAGTGGCACAAGGCGCCAGAGCCCTAACTACAGAAGCTGGCTTGGGTCACACTAAGTGGCGCCAGAGCACTAACTACAGAAGATGGCTTGGTTCACACTAAGTGGCACAGCGCCCCAATTTCCAAACTATAGACACTCCTCTCTGGCACATTGAATGACGCGCTACGCCAGCCTCTTGCTCAGAAAACTCACGAATTTTCTTGTTCGTTTTTAGCCCCTAAAGCATCTAGATTCAATTGGTTTCTTCCCCAAACACTTAGGTTCAAATACCCAACCAAATTATACAAGAATCTACTCAAAAACAACCTTACATATCATCAAAATCATCTCAAGAACTCCTCTTAAACCCAACAATCAAGATTCAAACGAAACTTCAAAAAAATTCATCAAGAACTCATATACTTTACTTTCAAGAACGTAAATATTCATAATTTAATCATGATTAGTGCATGGGTGAAAGAACCCAACGTTAAGTGATCTCACATACCTCGTAGGGATTAACCCTTGGCAAAATTCGCAAGCGAAATCTCAATAACGCAACGAAACCTTGTTGTTTCTCCTCTTTTCTCTTCTCTCAAAGCCCTAGTGTTAATTGGAATGCGTAAACTGATACAAATCAGTTTATACATCAATTAAATTACTAAAAACGAATTAAACTAATTGGGTAGGGAAAAGTCCAAAATACCCCTCTTAAATCCGGGTAACTTTCCTTAACTGGATAGCCCGACTTTGAATGGGAATATCTTTATCATACGATCTTAAAAATTAACAAACTCGGTGGTGTCGGAAAAATAATTCAAAAAAAAATCATTTGATATCTTATAGCCCACCTAACTCATCATGTACTTGAAGTTATGGTCGTTTGAAGTTGACCCAAACTCATACTTAGCATATCTTGCCAATATTTCCAAATTTAATCTTTCCAAAAAATGATTTCTTTCTATTTCTAGTTTGTTTCTAAAGCGGGATGTTACAATATCTCCCCTTTGGGATCATTCATCCTCGAAAGAGATCACTATGAGTAGACTAAGGGTGTAACATCTAACATTCAACTCAAACACCCAACAAGCAAATCTAACACATTCAGTATATCAATTAAAGAGTACTAAGAAGAGAATTAGTACCTTGATTTGGACTGTCTGTGGACTCAAATAGATGTGGATATCTCTTCTTCATGTCCTCCTCAGCCTCCCATGTACCTTCCTCAACAAACTGATTTCTCCACAAGACCTTGAATGATGCTACCTCCTTGGTTCTCAACTTGCGAACTTGACGATCTAGAATTTGAACAGGAATCTCCTCATAACATAAGTTATCCTTAATATCAATATCTTCAGTAGGTATGATAAGTGAAGGATCTCCCATACATTTCTTCAACATAGAAATGTAAAACAATGGATGAACTACTGCTAACTCTTGCGGTAGCTCTAACTCATAAGCTACATTACCAATCCTTTTGGTTATTCTATAAAGACAAATATAATGGGGACTAAGTTTCCCCTTCTTACCAAATATCATAACACTCTTCATGGTTGAAACCTTAAAGTATACCCAATCATGTACTTCAAACTCTAAGTCTTTATCCTAACATTTGTATAGGATTTCTGACGACTCTGAGTTATTTTCAACCTCTCTTGAATAACCTTTACTTTCACCATAGCTTCATGAACTAAGTCTGGTCCTATCAACCCAGCTTTACCCTCAAACCATCCAATAGGAGATCTGCATCTTCTCTCATAAGAGCTTATTAAGGAGAAATATGGATGCTAGAATTATAACTATTATTATAAGAAAACTCAATGAGAGGTAGGTGATCATCCCAATTACCCTTGAAATCAATCACACAAGCCCTTAACATATCTTCTAAAGTTTGAATAGTGCTCTCAGCTTGACTATCTGTCTGAGGATGAAAAGTAGTACTCAAGTTCACCTTTGAACCCAAACCTTTCTGGAATGACTTCCAAATTTGTGCAGTAAATTGTGCACCTTGATCTAATATAATCGAAACCAGAACTCCATGAAGTTTTACAACCTCTTGAATGTATAACTTGGCATAATCCTCTGCTGAATAGGTAGTCTTTACCGACAAAAAGTGGGCTGATTTTGTCATTCGATTAGCAATCATCCAAATGGAATCATGTTGTCTGCGTGACCGCGGTAAACTACTAATAAAATCCATATTGATCATCTCCCACATCCATTCCAGAATTGCTATATTCTGAGTCATACCACCAGGCCTTTGGTGCTCTACTTTAACTTGCTCACAATTCGGGCATTTATCAACGAACTCAACAATACATTTTTTCATACTATTCCACCAATATACTTCTTTGTGGAACCCGGATGGATAGAATATCTGGAGCTATGAGCTTTCTCCATGATCATGTCTTGGAGTTCATCCACCCTTGGTACACACAACCTACCATCTCCCCCTTGTTCAAAAGCCATTACTTTTTGCTTATAAACATTTGACTTCAATTCAAGAAAAATAGGATCTTGGTCTTCTTTTTATTACACCTCGGACACTAATGATGATTCAGCCCCATTCATCACCACTACTCCTCCTTCGGTAGAATCCATTAGTTGAACTACTAATTGTGCAAGTCTATGCACATATTTTGCTAACTCTCTCTTTTCTTCCTCAACATGGGCGGTACTACCCATACACAACCTGCTTAAAGCATCAACAACCACATTAGCCTTACCTGGGTGATATAGAATACCAATGTCATAATCCTTGAGTAACTCTAACCACCTCCCCTATCTGAGATTATGTTTTTCCTGACTAAACACATACTGGAGGCTCTTGTGATTGGTGAACAAATCTATATGAACACCATAAATATAGTGGCACCATATTTTTAAAGCAAATACTACGATAGCCAACTCAAAATCATGGGTTGGGTAACTCTTCTCGTGAACTTTCATCTGTCTCGATGCATAAGCAATAACTTTACCATTCTGCATTAACACACAACCTAGTCCAGCTCTGGATGCATCAAAATATACCACAAAACCTTGCGTACCTTCTGGTAAGGTCAATATTAGGGCAATAGTCAACCTAGTTTTCAATTCCTGAAAGCTTTCCTCGCAAGCTTCAGACCATTGAAACTTCACTGTTTTCTGAGTCAACTTAGTCAATGGGGATGAAATAGATGAGAACCCCTCGACAAACCTTCTATAATATCCTTCCAACCCCAAAAAATTCCTAATATCAATTAGAGATGTGGGTCTAGGAAAATTTTGCACTTCTTCTATTTTCTGAGTATCAACTCTAATACCATCACCGGAAACAATGTGGCCTAGGAATTCCACAGACTCAAGTCAGAACTCACATTTAGAGAACTTAGCATACAACTCTCTATCCTTTAGAGTTTGGAGAACTATTCTGAGATGGTTAGCATGATCTTCCTCATTCCTCAAATAGATTAGTATGTCATCAGTGAATACGATAACAAACATATCTAAATAAGGCTTGATTATTCTATTCATAAGGTCCATGAATGTTGCAGGAGCATTGGTAAAACCTAAGGGCATAACTAGGAACTCATAATGACCATAACGGGTCCTGAATGTTGTCTTAGGGATATCGCATCTGAATGTTGTCTTAGGGATATCGCATTCCCTTACTCTCAACTCATTGTAGCAAGATATGAGGTCTATCTTAGAAAAGGAAGTGACACCCTGAAGTTAATCGAAGAGATCATCAATTCTCAATAGAGGATACTTATTCTTGATAGCAACCTTGTTCAACTGAAGGTAATTTATGCACATTCTAAGAGAAACTTACTTCTTCCTTACAAATAAGACCGGAGCTCCCCAAGGTGAGACACTTGGTAGAATAAAACCCTTCTGAAGGAGATCTTTCAACTGCTCTTTTAGCTCTTTCAACTCTGCTAGTGCCATTTTATATGGCAGAATAGTTTTAGGATGAGTATCGGGAAAAATATCTATACCAAAGTCTATTTCTCACTCAAGAGGGACTCCGGGAAGATCATCTGGAAAGACTTCTGGAAACTCTTTTACTATTGGAACTGACTAAATAGGAAGTATCTCAACACTAGAGTCATTAACTCGGACTAAGTGATAGACACACCCCTTGGAAACTAACTTTCTCGCCTTAAGGTACAAAATGAAATGACCCTTAAGAACTGCTAACTACTCTTCCACTCTATAATTGGCTCATTAGGAAACTGGAACTTAACAACTCGAGTTCTACAATCGACTGAGGCATAGCATGCATGAAGCCAGTCCATACCTAGAATGACATCAAAATCTAACATGTCTAACTCAACTAAATCTGCCATAGTGCTCTTTTGATTGATGGAAATGGTACAATCACGATAGACTCTCTCTGTTAGAATAGACTCACCAACAGGTGTAGAAACACTGAAGGGCTCAAGAATTTTTTTAGGAAGAACATCAAAATTCATCGCAACATATGGGATCACAAAAGATAGACTCCCTGCTGGATCTAGAAAAGCATAAACATCAATGTAAAAGACTTGGATCATATCAGTGACAACATCTGGTGGATCCTCTTGCTCTTGGAGAATAGTGATATGATACAGACGGTTCGCTCCTATGCCTGTCCCTGAAGTAGATCCTCTAGGTGTAGCCCTATCTTGTGGAGCAACTGAAGAAGCTCGGGCTCTATTTCCTCTATTACCATTTTTTTGTCTGGTCTTAAGGCATTTCTTTATAAAATGATCGTTCTGACCTAGGGCTGGCAAGGGGACGGGGACGGGGACTGGGGGACGGGACGAAGGGGGACGGGACGGGACGGGGGACCATTTGGGCGGGATTTTGGGGGGACCG
>JAJOOS010005275.1:0-16490 GCA_029582725.1 Solanum chiquidenum | reverse complement strand
ACAATATATGAACCCCCTATACATTGAACATAAACCATATGTTGATTAAACGTAATGGGTTTCTATATCTCATGTGATTGGAAGAGCACAAGAACAGCAACCTACGAAGTTTACACTTGAGAAGAGAACTGAGATAAGCCATGGAACATGTGTTCAATGGATATTTGGTGACAGAGCAGTGCATAGTTAATTAGGTTTGATTAACTACTGGAGATGTTAAATTTCAAGTTTTTTTAAATACAGTTGGGCTGTATGGATTATCACAGTTAATGAGACCTCAATACTTATTATAACCTTAATGTTTTGACCTACCTCATTCAAACTGAAGAGCCTTGCGGTTTGATATATTTTTCCCTTTTCAAATTAACCATAACCCGCTTCCTTTTCCCAACGAGCCTCGTATTACGGTTTGCTAATATTGTCAACACTTGTAAATTTGTAGATTATGGAAATAAATCTAATTTTATAGTATAACAAAGAAGTATCTCGTGTCATATGAAGTTTCCGCGGTTGGTTGTGGATAAGGGACTTGATTTTGCTATGATCGTGAACAATTCTCTCCGTATGAGCTATCTTTTGAAATTAAGTTAAGTTAAAAGTTTATTTTTCTTATCAAGTAATGTTTGTTATGTGTTGTCTCAATATTTCTATCATTTCGTCAGTTTAAATTTATGAAATTTCATTTATTCTATATTTACTAAGTGTAAGAATAAATGCTACGCTAATATAAGGAAGCTAAATTCGTTGGGTCCATGCTTAGCACAGGCATATTATATCTTATATATATATATATTGAGAGTTATTCATATGATAAACACCCAATACTTTTGTTTTTTTATTAAAGGAAAAACAAAGTGGGTACAATCAATCACTAGCCAAAAAGTGTCAAGAAAACAAAAACATTTTTTTTCTTTTTGGTATTACCTAATTCCTTTTAATTATTTTTCTTGATTTTGCCGCGTTCTATGCGTGTGGTGCATCTTCAACCCACTGTCTTTTTTGGTTACGCATCTTCCATAAAATAAATAAAGGGAAAATACATAAAAAAAAATAATCCTGAACTTGACACGAAAATTTACTTTAGTACTTAAACAACACCGGCGTTTAAATACCCCCTTAACATTTTTGAGGTGATTTTTTTCCCACCCTGAGACTATAACACCACTCTCACCCGCCACATCATAGCCACATCATAACCATGTAGGCACCATGTCATAATTTTTATTTCTTTTTTACTTATTCACTATTTTTTCTTAAACACTTTTAAAAATTAATTATATCAATTGATTAATTTTCCCATTAATTTATAAATGCATACCCCACTCTCTCTTTCTTCTTCCTTGTTCACCATTATTCCAACCTTCCATACTTTCTTTTCTTCTTCACTATGCAACAATTTTTTAAGTCACTTTAAAGAAGAAAATTCACTAATTTTCACATTATCTTCTTTGAACCATTCCAACGGATTTACCCACTTGGAGAATGGATTTTTTTGAAAGCCAATATTTTCTTGATAACTCAAATAAGAAATGAAGATTGCATAAGAAAGTTAGTCCAAAAAAATATAAATTTTATGAGAAATGTTTGAATGGATCTAGAAATCAAAATGAGTCACTCAAAATTTAAGAAAGTTTACATTTGCCAAATCGACACCAATAATATAGAGTGAAATCGACGTCAATAAAATGACATGGGTATTAAATTTTACGGATTAGTAAAAGACTTGTGAAATGAAAATAGTGGATAGAGGTGGGGATGAAGATGGAGAAGGAGATGTTTCAATGGAGAAAGATGTGTATTGAGGAAGACAACAAAATGAAAATAATTTTTTTTAAAGAAATTAAAAAGGGGATCCACTAATTTCATTTACCTCTTATTAAGAAAATTTACATATTTTAAAGATTTAATATATATAAAAAACTATTTAAATAATTTGTTATATATAGGCCAATAAAAAAAGGCCATGTGTAGGGCTTTAAAAATTCAGTTTTTTTTCTCTATTTTCACGCACTTTCAGGAGAGTGCACTCACTCTCTCTGCCACATCATCCCTTAGGGGGTGTTTTAATCACTTCAAAGATGTTTAGGGGTATTTAAATACCCGTGTAGTTTAAGTACTAAAGTAAGTTTTCGTGCCAAGTTCATATTTTTTTTTTATGTATTTTCATAAACAAAAATGTATTAGAATTTTATAAGTTTAGTGTAGCTTAATAAGTTCTAAAAGGTTATTTACTTTATCTTAAACTACATATTCATGCATATTATAAACAGTTAGTAACACGTCAAAAGAATATGGGGGAACCGATAGAAATGAAATTCCTTTTGAGAAAAGACATAAAATGACACATGAAATTATTCCGAATTTTTAAAAAAATATCTTAACTTTGCGGGTGTTTTATTACTCCACAAAACATTTCAAAATCACAATACATGCGCACTTTTTACACAATTTGCATTCTCAATGCATGTGTGTGAGTCTCACCCCAATTAATAATATAATTACATATTTTTTCAACCCATTTAGTAAAAATTGGATAAAATCTTGACTCATTCACATTTTAATCATGATCCACTCCATTTAACCCTAAACCCCTTTCAAATTTTCACTCTACTCTCTCTCTTTGATGATCAAAATCCTACGCATTTCAATAGTCACAATAAATTAGTTTTGCGGTGATACTTTCTTGAATTATGGAGTCAAAACGAAGAAGTGAAGGCTCACATGTTAATTGCTTCTTGATTTGAATGTAAATTTTGGTTAAAAAATATTTTATATATATAGTAGTGATTTTTTGAAAAATCATTTTTATAGTGATTTGTTGTTATTTTCTTCTTGTGCTATCTATTATTCATGTGTATGTAGTGTTAGTTTAGGACTGATTTGAGTTTAAAATTTTTTCACTGATCTAGTTTTGAAATTTGTTTGCAATTGCACTTTCAGAATTTACAAATTCGTTAATCTCATAACTTTAAAATAAAATAAAAAAGAAGAAATTGAAGCTAGTAAAGCTAGATGAAAATTTCATTGAGAATGAAGAATTTTTTTTGTGGTTGTAGATAGAAAGCTCTTCAACATATATCAACGGAGGTTTTGGAGAAGATGGGAAGTAGGTGTTTTAATAAAGTAGAAAATTCAAATTGTCAATGCCATATGACATTTTTACACTGGTTTGGGGGTGTATTTTTACTCCTCCACGCGCCTACCAGATGTGAGAACACGACTGTTGTGAAAATGGGTCAAAAGTATTTAATTGTTGCAATTTGAAATAGTTTCATGGGGTATGTAACATCTTGCAAATTGAAATAACTAGGAAGAAGCTTTAATTTGGAAATAGTCTTTTTTGGGAAGAATTAAAAATTTGGAAAGTTAGTTAAGTTAGCAAAAGTGAGTTTTGGTCAACTTCAAACGACCATAACTTCTAGCTCAGTATGAGTTAGGTATATTTCCAGATATGGTTGGAAAGCCCTTGAAATAATCTTTCCAACGTGGTCAAGTTTGGGAAATTCTGAGTTCGGATGAGTGAGTTATGCCTTTGGAAGTTGGGTTGTTGGAAGAAGGAAAGTCCAATCCGAATTTTTAAGGGGTAGTTTGGTCTTTTCCTTACCCAACTTAATTAATTCATTTTTGGTAATATTTTTAGGGGCTAAATTGACTGGGTTCAGTTTACGCATTTGAAAAATAGAGTTAGAGTTTTTGGAGAAAAAACACAAGAGAATAGAGAAGAGGAAAAGCAAGATTCATCATTTCGAAAGGATTTGATCTCGGATTTCTTCAAGGATTTGATTCCACCAGGTATGTGAGTCTCTCATAGCGTTGGGTTCATTCACCCACGCGCCAAGCATATTTAATTCAGTGAAATTCGTCCTAGAAGAGTTGGAAAATTGATGTTCTTGACATATATTCTTGAATTCGAATGTTGTTAGCGAATTAGGACGAATTGAGAAGTTTATGAAATCCTTACATTGAGTTTAGGGTTTCTTTGAGTTAGTTTCTTAAGTATACATGCTGGGCATCGGGATTTAAAACGAATTTGAGGAAGATAATCGAATTTAGGTGGATTGAGGCGGAAAAACGAAGAAGGGAAAAGTCGAGTAAGGTTCATGAACAAGTCCGCGTCGCAGACTTGTTCCCCCTGTGAACAAAAATCTGCTCTGCGTCGCGAAGAGGACGCAAACTCCACTGTTTCAAAATTTAATTTTGCGAGCATTTATTTAGGAGCATCTCCGCGTCGCGGACTTATTCCAAGACAGTGATTTCGTAACTTTTCTCAAGTTTAGCTATTCGAAATCATTCCTAAACATCAAGAGACCTTTCCTATCATAAATCATAATCCTTGAATCCATAATTCAATTCAAGGAAAGTTAAGAGTCAATTCAAGTTAAATTAAGAGTCAAGTCAAGTGAAGTCATCAAAGTTTTCAAGGGTCTTTTACAGATGTTTTAACTTTGTTTTAAGACTAAAAGTTTCAAGTTAAGCTAAGACTAAAGAGGTGAGTTCATTTCTTAAAGAAGCTATAAGGGAACTAAGTATTCCCTAAGAGTTTATAAATGTTTTCACATTTGAGCAAGAAAAGGGAACATCGATTCCAAGAACCTTTTAAGATAAGTTTTGAGTAATTACCTCAAACCAAAGAAAGAAGTTGTTTTTAAAAAACATATGAGCTAAGTATATTTTGGGAGTAGTATTGAGCATCGATATGGGGATGCGAGTTCATATTAACTCAAGTCTCCATAAACCATGTAGCCATCATGGGTATTAATGGGTCATACTTTTTAGATGATCACATAAGTTAAGCTAGTGGATCCACTAAGTTAAGCGTTCTATATGACGACAAAGTATATGACGGTTCTGGCAGTGTGGGCAACACGTTGTATCACCACTTAGGCTCATAGTGGTGGTTGTCGGTTAGAGAATCTCCCACATAAACTATATTACTTTATTATATGAGTAAATTTGAGTTTGTTATTGCATTTTCTTTAACAAACTAAGTTTCTTTTATTGATTTATAAAGCTTTTCATATATTGCATGTGTTCATTGCTTTATTTTTGAGTTAAGTTATTCATGAGTTGAGAAGAGCCAAGGTAAGTGTTTCTTTCAGAATCTTTTCAAGCCTATGTTTTGTTTAGCATTCTAACTCGCATACTCGTACATTCAATGTACTGATGCCAGTTGGCCTGCATCGTCTTATGATGCAGACGCAGGTAACCAGGATCAACATCCAGCGCCTCGTTGATCCAGCTTGAGCACTCAGAGTCTGTGGTGAGCCTCTTTGCATTCAGGGGACTCCTTTATTTGCTTTCTAGTCTTTTAGATGCTAGGATGATCGGGGGTCCTGTTCCGATATCCCTCTTTGCTTTAGAGGCTTCATAGACAGTCAGTTATTAGTTTTTTAGTCTTCTCATTTTATATTATGTTAAGACTTGGGTTGCCATTTTTGCTAAGTTGAATGTTTAATTCTTCTAACATTCTAAGTTATATTATTAAGCTATTTGAGTAAGTTCTTTTGATAATTGTAATCATGCTTAGAGTCTTCCGCTGAGTTAAGTAAGCCAGGCTAAGGGTTCGCTTGGGCCCAGCAATGGTTTTCGAGTGCCGGCCACGTCCAGGGTGTAGGCTCGGGCCGTGACAGGGTAATAAGACACCCACAAATTTCAGATATCTTTTTAAAAATTCAGAACAACTTCAGGTGTCTTTTAATGTCTTTTCTCATTCATTTTCATGTGATGTTTTGAGCTTGAATTTTAAGGATAGAATTATTTTTTATAGATAGATAGCGATTTCTCTTTTAATGAACTTAATGAGTCAGTTGGTTTTGCTAGGAATATTTGCAATTTAATATATATGTGTAAAATAATTGTTTTGTTAGAATTTGTTGTGAATAATCTATTTTGGATTTTATTATGATTATGTTTTAATTTAGAAAAAATTTCTTTGTACAAAAGAACTCTTTTATATCTATCATCTTTATTCTCACTGAAGAACATAATAGTATTCATAATACAATCGTTAAGATTTTTGTTTAGGGGAGAGATTTTTTCTCTCAATAAGTTATGATTTTTGTATTCGTTTTCAAAACGTAGATCATTTGACCAAACTATATTAAATATTATGTTTTTTTTAACTTAATTTTCTTTGTCAACTGATTTCATGCCATCAATATTTACAATTATTAATTTCTTCATAATACCATATTATTTTGATTTCAACAAGTGATATCAGAACAACGATTTAATTAATGATATTGAAGAAAAATTCAAATCAAGTTACAACTAATTTCATAATAATATAATGAAGATATTGTCCAGAGTACTACATATGGAGATGAATAATGAATTGTATCCTCAACATTCTTATATTTGCATCTTTATAAATGAAATATCTTTTAAATCATTTTTAGCTCATAATATATTTAGCCTTATTTTAAAATCATGACAAGCAGCAGTCATAAAATATTATTTTACTAGAAAATTCAAGACAAGGTAAGATTTATTAAAATTTGGCCCTTTTTTTTAATCGTATTAGATTCTAAAACAAATGTATTTTCTTAAATAATAATAAAAAAAACCTCTATAATATTGATGTAGTGAAAGGACCTGTTAAAAGGAAGAGATGAAACTGATGAAATATTAAATTTGATTAGAGTCTCTCTCGATGCAGAGTCACCTTTATTAGAGAATACTTTATTTTTCAATATGGAACTTTCGAACATAAATTCATACGAATATCGAATATCAAATAATATTTTTAAAAAAAGAGACTAGGAAACATTATTATTATTATTATTATGTACTTATTATACAATGTGAAATCATGTAAAGCGGTAATATATTATATTACAATATTTGGGCAATAAGAGTGATGATCATATCAAAATCCATCTTTTGTATGATAAATGGAGATATGGGTTCTTCTGCCCTCTACTCTTGTCCATTCATTTTCTGCGAACCAGGGTGGATATCAATTATCATTCTGGATTTTTGCAAGTAGTAGCAAGTGGGGCACAAAGAGGACGGACCAAGTACAACCAAAAGATATTATATTGTATATATATATATTATGATGCTAGTGGTGGAAATAATACACTTTCGTCGTCATAGATTGGATAACTTGATGCGAAGTATACGAAAATAAAAAAAATTAAATTTTATAATTTAAAATTTAACATATATTGAAATATCACGTGAAAATTTAAAATTTAAAATTTGACAAAAAAGAAAAATAGGCCAAAATCTATTATATGAGTTTGGTATTTTTGATATTGTCACGATCCAGACCGTCGTGAGTGACACCCACACTAACTCTCCGATGTGAGAACCATTACTACAGCCCAACTAAATAATTTAAACTACGGAAGCAGGTTAAATAAACTAAATAGCGAAGTTCCCATAAACTTCAAAGGTTTAACAAACAATTAACAACTATTGCAGAAGAATAAAGCCTAGAACCTGAAAGTCAATGTACCAAAACTCTACTAACGACAAGTCTAAGAACAAGGGGTACAACCCCAAAACTAAACAACAACTTAACCAATAGTCTGAGTTCAAAAAAGTGGACTTAAACAAGAGAGATCCATGGAAGCCTGAAAGAACTTGCTCACCCTTGAATCCGGTCACGCTCAATAGTCACATAGCTGAGGTACATCAATAGCCGCCGAAAGATGCACTGTACTCAACAAAAATAAGAGCAAGTGCAATATCAGTACACAACCACCATGTACTGGTAGGATCACGCAGCTATCACACTAAGTGAAACATATGCAAGTCATTACAACATCATAAACATGCATACACCGAACATATACAATATCAATTATCATTTACGAGCAATGTACAACTTCACATGCTTCAATAAGAGAATCCACACCACAACCACTCTTAAAGTCCACTTGTGCATTGCATGAATGAAGTCCCATACCGCCACTCACACTAAGTAGAACTCTTTGAGAAGTCATAGTTCATGATCATTGATGTGAGGCCAAAAATACATATTTTTAATTATTATTTGCCTCACATTTATTATTTATATTTGCCTTTTTTGAGCATGAATTTTAGGGATTGTGCTAAATAGTGTATTTTATTTGTAGGAGTAAATTAATGTAAAGTTGAAGAAGTTTGAAACTAAAACAAATGAAAAATGAAAAATGAAGAAGAAAATCAAACATGCAATTTAATATAATAATATATAAAATATAAAGTTGCAAACTTCAATTAAAAAAGAGGGTGCTTCCACGTGGCATCAGTGGAGTGGAAGACATGACTTCAGATTGTTTGAAGCATCGGCTGAGCCGGTTACAGAATACGCGTAGAATTAGGAAATTCAATTTCGTTTGGTTTTGGTTTTCTAATTTGTTTTGTACTCAATTATTTTATTTAAGATTTTTTATATTTATAAATAATCCATAAAAATAATTATTTTGAAAGATGAATTAGGAGGTACTTTGCAAGAAAAAATTGTCAATACTTTTTAAGTTTTTTTTCTTCATCTTTCTTTTCTTAGAGATTAGTGGCTAAACGCCCTTATTCTGGGGCTGTAGCTACGAATCGAATGTTGAATATTTATGATTTATGAATAAATTCTTGGTTGTCATTATAAGTTACTTTTATATTCTTATTTTAGTATTTCTTGATTGGCCATCTAGTGATAAATCTATTGTCTAATCTTAAAATCGAGAGGGGAGGGGTTAGATAGACCAAATAATATAGAGAGCTCGATCGACCCATTTGATTGAGGTGATTTGTGTTTAGGAGTGACTCTCGGACAAAAAACTTGCTTGGTTACGAAACAAGATGAAATATAAATGTTTGCCAGTTAGTCTATTTATCCTCGCTCAACGACGTAGTTAGATAGCTAACTGGAGTAGGCGACTAGAGGTGTAAACCCGACTCCTACAATTAACCCTGTAAATCAGTAACTTGACAACTAAAATTAGTTCTAAGCCAATAATATGATACATGAGATTCAATGCATGCTGCAACCTTGTGATTTTCCAACTATTGTAAGTAATTTTATTATTTTGTTCTTGCATTCTTTTATTTTGGCACTCTTAAATAAATAATTAGAGCCACTATATTACTTGCGCGACCACGTACACTTGCGTGTGCAATTGGGAGCAACAATCATGTTCACAACAATAAGTCAATATATAACAAGTCATTGGTCCTCTCACGGAACCCAAACCCAAACAGTTAGCATGCCGGAACGTGGCAATCGATCTCATATTTATGCCGAAACGTGGCAACCGATCTCATAGTTATGCCGGAAGGTGGCAACCGATCCAAGTTAGTTATGTTGGAGCGTGGCAACCGATCCCATTCATACACCACAATCACAATCACAAGTATATCATCAAGATCATACATTTAAGTCATGATTTCATGACATTCATCAATTATCTATCTCATTTACAACAAGTGTGATCAACATTGCAATATTCATACATATACATGTATCATAATGAAGCAAGAACAAGCATACATCACACAATCATAGAATCACAACCATCACCTACCTCGAATCCAAACTTGAATCCCCTAAGGCACTTGAATCTTTCCTTTCCGGATTCTTTCCGCTTGTTCTAGGTCTACAAACAACAATTTATATGCAAGGATCAACAATCAAAGGTCTAATTATCCGAATTATAACAAACCCAATAACCCTAGACCAAACCCAAGATCCTACTACCCAATTTAGGACATTTTCCACCATAAATTCTAGATCAAAACCCTCCCCCATCGATAATGACCCAGTGGATTACATTCTACGGATCAAAAAATGGATTCAGGGAGTTAAAACCTTACCTTTTGCCTCAAGAATGGTGAAAAACGGTCAAGAAGTCGCCTGGGGTTGTCTCCTTAGCTCTAAAAATCGAAAAGTGCCAAATAAGATCGTTTAGGGGTTTATTAACGACTTTAAGTCGCGTTTGGCCCGCCACGGCGGACCCATCCCGCTACAACAGCCTACACGGAGACAAAATGTTACCCTTTCACGCTAAGATCATTTTTGGGAGTTCTACTCGCCCAAATTCGATTCCGTAAAGTCGTACAGGTTCCTTAACGTCTTAGCTATCTACTCATGTGGTCTAAATCATAATTAGATCTCTCATTAATTACTAGATTTCCCTACACCTTAATGACTTCGATTTCGTCCAAATTTGGACTAGGTTGAGAAATTCCAAGTTGCCCCAATTCTTTCTTCATTGACTTTTCCCTAACGACGGAATCAGGTCGTTACATATATTGAGTACAAGCAAATAATTAATTAAATTCAAATTCATAATTTCAAAAATTTGATGGATCATTGATAAAATTTTAAGTCGAATTTGTTAAATTAAAATCTTAAAATCCACCTCTACTGGTAATGTACCTATTGTATTTGAAGTTTTGAACTGAATTCGGTATATTAATGGCAGTAAGTTGCGTGTTTTTCACTTATTTTAGATCTAAGAGGCGAAATTTCAATTAGAGGCCTAAAATCTAAATAAAATTTATATGTATTTATTTAAAATTGATTTTCTAATTTTTTAAATGTTAATTATTACTTAATATTTTTTATTCTAAATGATTTGTTCGAATAACTTTTCTTTTAATTATTAGTTTTATACAAGATTTTATCAACTTAACATCGAAAAACATTCATTTTTTTAGACAATCATTATGTGAATTGTTAACATCATTCAATAAGTAATAAGTTCAAAATTTTAAAATAAAGATAAGAGATAGAATCTGATTGAAGAAGTTGATAACTTGGTACACCCTATTTTAAAATGTTTCTAATGCTTGAAAATTTTAAAAGGAATAAAAAGGAGAATATGCAATTCATTTTATTCAACACTTTTAGAAGATTGATTCATATTTTCGATAAAGTATTACTCTATTTTATCAAAGATTTAAACAAAAAGAGTACAAAAGGAGTTGAAACAAATGTGAGTGTTACCAAGAGAAGGTAAGAAGGCAAAATAATGTTTTCTTGATTTCTTTTATTTGATGGGGTGAAGGAAAATAAAATAATATAATTTTTTAGACCTTAAATAGAATTTCTTAGCTACAATTTCACTAATTACAATTAGTAGGTACACTTTGATTTGCTACATATTTGTATTCGTTGTATTTTTTGCATGTTTCGGAGAAGAAAATATATAAACTAATTTGTATCAAAATGAATATACATTAGGGAGGAGAGAGGTGAGTGAGATCGAGAGACAGAGAGGAGAGGAGTGAGCAAGATCGTGAGAGAGAGGAGAGAGGCGAGCGATATCGAGAGGCGAGTGAGATCGTGAGAGGGAGGAGAGAGGCGAGTGAGATCGAAAGAGTGAGGAGAGAGGCGAGTGAGATCGAGAGGGGGAGGAGAGAGGCAAGCGAGATCGAGAGAGGGAAGAGAGAGGATGAATACATTTTGTATTCGTTGTATCACAAATACAATTGATACATAATACAATACATCATGATACAACATACAAATATAATACAATTGATACATAATACATTTGACGGAAAGGATGAATGCATATTGTATTCGTATGAATCACAAATACAATTGATAAAGAATATAAATATAGTTGAGACAAAATACAAAAATAATTTTTCGAATACAATTAATACATAATACATTTGAATGAATTTATTTTTATTGACATGAGAGAGAGAGAATGGGGGCAGTGGAAGGAGAGAGGCAAGGGAAAGAGGGAGAGAGAAAAGAAAAAATTGCTATAAAACCTTACAAATAACTATAAATTATAAATACTATAGCGCTTTATCGTAAACACTTATCAAAATTTGCCTTGTTACAAAAAAAAAAAACACATAATTTGTTCTTCGCCAAAATTGAGGCCTCCAATTTTTGAAGGCCCCAGACATTGCCTTATTTTTGTAAAGCGTTGTAATATAAATAAAATAATATTTTAATATTTTTTGATCTTTTACTTAAGTACTCTCTTTGTTTAAAAAAAAGGGATCTAGTTTGACTCGGTATGAAGTTTAAGAAAATAAAGAAGATTTTTGAATCTTGTGGTTCTAAACTAAAGTTATGTCAAATGTACAAAATTGTCCTTTAATCCTGTGGCCTTAAACATGTCACGTGTAAAGTTGAAATTAAAATGTTACCAAAAAAGAAAGATGTCATTTTTTTTAAACAAACTAAAAAGGAAAATGAGTCATTCTTTTTTAAACAGGGGGAATAATAATTAGTGGACGTGAATGCTATTATATATGCTTTGGCTAAAATTAGTTGGGTGGATATATATGATATTTTTTTGAGAGACAAGAATATCTGAAAGTATAAAATAGCAAACTAATTAAGTAGGAAAAAAAAAGGGTTTTATTGAGAATCCAGCAGACAATAAACTGAATAATAATGGACAAATTGTAGTGGCTCTAACATTATAATAAGCAACGCACCATATTATACTACTTTTTCCAATTAGTCAAGAGATCATCTTATCCAAATATCAATTCCCACTACTTCAAATTAACTATCCTTTTTTTTTTATTTCTGTATTTAATATGAACGAAAGTGTTTTTGATTTATAGAAAAATATTGTTTTTTGGAAAATAAATGATTTTTTTGAACTTATTTTTTAAGTGATTAATAAGTAAATAAGAAAATAATATTTTAGCTAGTATCTTACATTTATATGTTATCTAGCAAAACACTATGAAGACGAGATGAAACGGAAAGTGGGGTTCAATGGTGGAGGGGGTGGGATGGTCAAGGGTGGGGATTGTGAGAATGGGAGGGTGAGAGAAGACAACAAATTTGAAATGTCACTTATGCACTATATGTTTAAAGAGCTTAAAATAAGAGTAATAGTTTTGTAGAAATAAGTTACGTCTATAAAGGCATAACTTTGTCCATTCTGAATCATCATAACTTATGCCTCTATTGATATAAGTTAGGACGTAGGAATTAAGCATAATTAATGAGTTATGAATTTCTTAAGGTTTGATATTCTGAAACTAAACTTATGTCTTGCAATAGTATAATTTTTTGTATTTTTCTTTATGCCAAAAGTATTTTCAACCACTTTTTGATCCGTTAAAGTACCAAAAGACAAAAATCAAAGATCATCATTTTGAGAGGCAAAAATTAATAGTCACCCCAAAATAAGAACATTCATGTGATGACCCATATATATACTTGTCGAACAATATTCATACAACACCATTTCAGAAAATAGAATTTTTACGCCAGACAACAACCCAAGTCCCAACAAATTACAATCCATAATAACAAATAACCTAAAACTTTATGGTTTACGAAGTTTAGTTGGTATAATTTGTGTGCAATAAGTATATATTATATACAAATTATATGTTCATTTATTATACATTAATTATATAATTAGTATATTTCAACGACAACCACGATAGGAGATATTTCTTCAGCTAAAATTATTCCAAACTTGGAACCTCAGGACGGATCTATATATTATCTATCGACAAATTAAAATTGAACTTTCTTTGTCAAATACGTACGCCTTACGATCGATTTTCTTCTGGTTTGCCATAAAATATAATGCACTTTTGTTGATTTAGACAAATAATTGGTACATTGGTGTGTTTCCTACGTCTACTGCAACTCTTAATGATGAATTAACAAGATATACACATATATATATGTATGTTGTTTAATTTAATAGTTGTACAAATTATAATTTGATTGAGAAGCCCCTAACTTTTATTTTTACAGCACGATGATTATTTATGAAAAATTATGAGCATGTGCCACTCATAGCCTTATTGTCATTACTTTTTCCTAATATTAAAAACATAAGTTAATTAGTCCTAACTTACGTTACGTTGTTGATAAAAACTATAGTCTATAGGATATCTTATAAATATTCTCAATCAAGAAAATAAAGAGATAAAATATAAATTGGCCTATGATAGAAGAACACTATTGCATATAAAGTAGTTATACACAAAAAGTACGAATTTCAAAGGTCAAAATCCATCGTTTAATCTCTTTACCCAAATTCATTAAGCAAAACAAAAACTCTCTCCTTTTTTTGTTGTTACATATCTTTTAATGAGTATACAGAAATTCCAATAATTTGACGCTAATAACATTTTATTTCGAAAGTTTCTCAAATTACAATGATTTTGAAATTTAAAGAATTTGCGGATGCATTACTCCTTCGTCTGATACATAACAAATAATACATGAATTATGTATCAAATACATAACTATAAACCAGATTTATACTGATTTAGATTTAAAATAATTGGGGTTATCTAAACATTTTTACCAGATACATTATACATAAGCAAAATTATAGTGCATCTTATAGAGGTGGAGTAATGTATCCGAATATTAAAAAAAAAAAAAAAAGATTTTTATAATTAATTCAAATGGTAAGAATTTTTAGAAATTATATTATTTTAAATCATGTAATTACGTTATTTTTCCTAAAATGAATAAGCAAAATAATTAAAAATATTTTTTTAATATAAGAAACAAATTAAAAAGGAACGGAAAGAATAATAATAACCCATAGATTTTGAATGTGTGAACAAAAACCATCAAAGTTTAGGATGGTGCGTGAGCCACTTAAAGTCACTGTAGCTCACAAAAGCTATAAAACGCGTATGTACGGGGTTAGAGTATCATTTTGGATCTTTTTCGGTGAAAAATTATAGTTAGGGCCCGTTTGATCATGCGATATGAAATCATGATATAGAATCATAATATGGTATCATGATATGGAATAATGAGATGAAATTGAAGTTTTGTTTAGACATGCGATATGAAATTTTTGTGTTGTATATTTTTTCATAAACATAAAAATCTCATAAGTTGTAAAACTATTAAAATAGCCCCAATTGTTTATTCAATCTTATCAAATAAACAAAAATTTATAAAATCACATAATAAATTATTACAAAGCTATTTGTTCTCCACTTAAGTAATTGTTTCATCTAACTTTAATTTAATAAAAAAAATGTTATTCCAAAATCGAGTATTATGTTGAATTTTGGAATGTACACCTGTCATATTTTTTGGTTGTATAAATGTTGGTGCCATCTTGCTAATTGCCTCGACAACTATTTTAACATGCCCGTTAATTATTTCAAGTGAATGATGAAAAGTTTCACTTGCCGAGCGTTGACTATTATTTCATGCAATGATGGTTAGAAAATTACCCAGAGTCTATCCAACCTAACTTTCATATCAATTTATTAGAGTAAATGAAGAGATTATCTTTCACTCCATGTTCAAATAGATATAACTATAGTTGTAATAAGTACAAAATGGTATATAGAAGTAATAAAATATGTGTTGGAGAAAATGAACAAAACAAATTTATTACTCAACAATCGGTTGGTGTGAGTTAAAGTGACTGTATGTTGGTGAGAATAATAAATTTTATGTCGGTGAGAATAATAAATTTTTAAAAGTAATGATGTGATAATAAATTTTATTTACATATGAAATAAGTGGTTAGTAGATATAAATGTGGGGTTATTTCAACAAAATATAAACTCGTGGATCAATTTTTGTATTAAAATATCTCAAATCATGATATGGAATTCCCATATAATTTCATATCATGATTTTTGGAGAATATCGAATCACATCTCATGATATAGAATCAGCGTAAAATCGCATGTCAAACGCTGATTCCATCTCACGATACCATATCGTGATATGATATCGCATGGCCAAATACCTACTTAGTATTAGTACTATTTAGATATGTTTAACTATTTTTCAGTATATAGTAAATGCCGAATTCCTCGTCGACTATTTTTGTATCTACTTATTCAAATTTTAAACCTCTTAGTGAAACTTTTTTCTTAGCCACTGCATATATATCCTCACACTTTGTAAAATATTAGAGATGTAATATTATTAACTACTCCTTTGATTTTTATTTTTTTTGTGTGTTTTAGTTTTGACTGGACACAAAATTTTAAAAATTATTAAAATAAATAAATTTGTAATCTTAAATATATATATATATATATAACCTTAAACATATCATTTATTTCTACGTATCATTAAGAGTAAAACAAAAAATGTTCAAATTAAATTATTTTGGAATCAAACATTAAAATTGTGTTTTTTTTTAATGATTTAAATAATTTGGTTTCACAATTCAACATAATATCAAATAACATTCGGGATTCAAAATGAAAAAGCAAAAAACAAATATTTATATGTTCACTTTAACAGATAAAACTTTTAAATAAGTTGGTCGCACAATTTTAAATTCTAGAAAGTACTAGAAATAGGAAAACATGGAAATTTCATAGTATTTGATACCTGTCTTAGTTTGGCCAAACAAGCGTGCACCACATTTTACTAGTGTCCACATCAGAGCTGCATTATAACTAGTTCTATAAATAGACAATACTATTAAATTCTAAGTTATATGATTAATTCCCTCTCCAACTATTTATTCCATTCTCCACAATATTTGGAAGAAATATAATTAAGATCAAATTAAAGTCATCATCATGAGTTCTAACGTTGTACCTGTTCCAAATGAAGA
>JAJOOS010005274.1:0-20171 GCA_029582725.1 Solanum chiquidenum | reverse complement strand
TTCTGAGCTGGATCTGGGAGGGGCTGCAGTGGTGAACCAAGGACCACCAGCACGGGCCGTGGTCTGACCTACGGTCCGTGGATGGTGACCGTAAGTTGCACCTGCAACTTCTCAAAATCTGCATTTTTGGTCTGTTTCAGATACGGGGTGTTACATATCCTATCCCTAATAAAAAGGATCTGCTTGATAGAGTTTATGATGCAATTATTTTTTCTAAATTTGATTTAAAATTAGGTTATTGGCAGATTCAGAGAACTGAATCAGACATGTATAAAACTACTTTTAATGTTCCTATGGGACAGTTCGAATGGAATGTTATGCCTTTTGGATTGAAAAATGCTCCATTAAAATTTCAAAAAATTATGAATGATATTTTCATACCTTATAGCAATTTTATAATTGTTTACATAGATGATATCTTAGTATTTTCCAAAACTATGGAAACACATTTTAAAGATTTACATTTATTTTAAAAAATCATTACTCAAAATAGATTGGTTATTTCTAGTCCAAAAATGGCACTGTTTCAAACAAATGTTAGATTTTTGGGTCATTATATTGAAAAGGGGAAAATTAGTCCTAGAAACAGAAGTATTGAATTTGCTTCTAAATTTCCTAATATATTGATTGAGAAGACTCAGTTGCAAAGATTTCTTGGAAGCCTCAACTATGTTGCTCCTTTTATAAAGGATCTAGCTAAAGATACAACTATCTTATATGATAGATTGAAAAAAAAATCCCCCGGCTTGAAATAATAGTCATACTGAAGCCATTCACCGAATTAAGTCTAAGGTTAGGAACCTTCCTTGTCCTATATTAGCTAATCCAAATTGGCGAAAGACAGTTGAGACTGATACTTCAGATATTGGGTATGATGGTATTTTAACACAATATTGCCTTGAAAATAAACAGGATTACATTGTTCAATTTTATTCTGGCAAATGGAATAGGAGTCAGAAAAACTATGCCACTATAGCAAAAGAAATTTTGGCTATTGTGAAGAGTGTTTTAAAATTTTAGGGAGACTTATATAATAAAAAATTCTTGATAAAAATACATTGTCAAACTGCTAAATTCATGTTTAATAAAGACTGTAAACATGATATTTCAAAACAAATGTTTGCTAGATGACAGGCTTTATTAGCCCCATTTGATTTTGATATTCATTATAAAAAAGGTTCCGATAATAGTTTGCCTGATTTACTTACAAGGGAATACTTAAACTAAACTTTTGTCTTCATGACATGATGAGGCCTTCGTGGCCCTCACCCTTAAGAAGGGGAAGAGGGAAAGCAGGAACCGAATGAGGTAATATCCTAGCTCAACTTGGAAATCAAAGGTTTATAGCAGCAAATATTGCTTCTACAAATGATATTAATACAGATCATCCAATGTACAAGGAATTTTTTGATTTTATGCAATCTAAACAAGGAAAGGACACATATTCCACAGTTCTCACAGATGAAGATAACATAGAAATATTTGATCAAAATGATAGAAAGAAGTTATACTTCTTCTTGAAAAGAGTAATTTACCATGGAAAGATGACCCATGGCAAATAATTCATAGATATCTTGATTTAGTTTATTATACCATACCTGCTTATAAGTACATGATGCATTATGAAATGATACTCTCAGCAACATGGTCTGGTGAATTCCAGCATTTCTACCCGGCCAATACTAAAAACGTTTATAACTTTTCAAAAATCATAATAAAAAGAGTTATGGCTCCAGAAGAATGGGGAATGAGCCCATTAAAAGAAAAGGATTATATCCATCCAGAGCAGAAAATGGCAGTAAAATACAGTTACTGGGAATACGTGGATAGGTTTAATAAAACATTATTATATGAAAATGCTACTAAAAAGCATTCTTGGTTTATAAAGATATGCTCGTATGATTTTAACCAACCTATTCCAAATTGGTTTTGTCAATGGTGGACTTTATATGGTCCCTCGGTAAAGATATTACAAGAGCTTTACAAAGAATTATATTCTGAATGGATTGATATCTCCCCTAAACTCATAAGTTTAGAAAAAGATAATATATATTTTTGAGGGAATGACATTAATGATTTTTTAAAAAAGAATTCTCAATCCCTTGGATCATGAAATGGTCTATAGAGTGTAATAGTACCCCTGAAGGATTCCCATGTCTACAAAAACTTTTTATACAAAGTTTTGGAATAAATTGATTCAAAAAGATCCTGAAGGAAAAATCCATGGGCAAGAATTAATAGATTCAATTAATACAGCGATAAATAAATATCACAGCACAGAGAAATCAACATCACATATGGATGATCTCAGTCCATTAAAGCAGATTACAAGAAAGCTTCAGATAAAGAAAGGATTAATATCCAAATTAGAAGCAATAGCTTTATACATGGAGGAAGTAAAAAGAGATGTAATGAGAAATCTCGACATAGATGCAAGGGATGATATATCCATGGCATCAGCTAGCCATACCAATGATGATGAAGAATCATGCATGGAAGGAGAAGCACAAAGTGCTAATAGCAACGAAGATTTTGATATCGATACTCTTCTCCAATGACTTCAAGACCAAGTGGAAGAATCTTCCAACAACACTGCCTGCAAAGACAAAGGAAAAGGAAATGTGTAAAATAAATAAGGCCCCACAAACAAAATAATTGTGGTAATAAAACAAAAAAAACTTTAATAAAGTAGAAATAGGGCAATGATAATATGTCGTCCACGTTTTTAGTGGAAAGACCATGTTTGTTTGTCGGTCTTATCTTTTTCTTATTGGCCATTGTAAGTTGTGTAGGCCATCTTATATTTTCATTTTAGAATTCCCGACCTCTATATAAGGAGGTGAGATTTTCTTTAGTGAGGCAGGTCTTAGAACCCCTCTCTCTCTCTAGTCTTTATTACTTTCTTTTGTAAATCTTGGAGTGTGTTTAATAATAAAATCCTTCAGTTTAGTGTGTACTTCAGCAATAATCTTGAGTAGAGTCCTACTTCAGGTATTGATTTAATTTTAGTATTTTTTATGTGCTCTGCCTAAATGATAGGCTAGGGTATTTGTATTGAACTATAACACACTAAGTTACTATAAGAAATGTCAATTATGTCTATTGTTGAAACATATTGGACAATTATACTAAGGTTAAGTTAAAATGATCCAAGCAGATTTTTGAAAGACCATCGAATAAGTTCGTTGGATTACCCGTTAGCCAGGAGGGCATTAGGGCGGACCCAAATAGTAGAAGCTTTCATTAATCTTGCCAGGATTGTTTATACTTTTAAAGGCACCTTGAGTAAAATTGGACGATCCGTTGAAACTTTTGCCATGGGCAAGATATAATAGATTCAATTAATACAACGATAAATAAATATCAAAGCAAGAGCATCTACTTCTCAGACTAGAGAAAATTATAGATGTGACTGTGAGTAGTTTTATGAAAATATATAGAAGGGATTAATCCTTCTTGTATGCAATTCAGATCAGCAGCACTATCAATTAAGGCTGTAAACTCTTTTTTATAATTATAGTCAATAAGAAGAGTGATTTTTGTTTAAATTTTTTGAGAAGTAATTGCTTTTAGATTTTGTATAAAAATTTCCTTATCATTTCCTTTAAACTTCAGCGTTTGAAGAAAGCTATCACCTTCATATTCATATGAAGATTCCGAGCTACTATCAAGCCCTTTTTGACTTTCAATATTATTAAGTTTGTTTTCAATAGCAACATTCTTACCAATAAAATGGACCAAAAAAATATTAAAGTATTCAATAAAGTGGAACAAGAAATTACGTAAGTAATTAAGAAAACTTATAAGTTTTATTTATGAAAGCATTGATAATACCACAGAGAAGGGAAAATTACAATTGTGGAGAGAGTTCTTAGAAAATTGTGGGTAAATTTTTTGATGCCTTTCATCTTCTAAATGTTTATCCTTTTATAGAGTAAGGATAGATAGGAGAGTGCATCTTAAATGTACACTTGGAAGGTCGAGATTTTGCCGACACTACAGTAGCTGATAATGATGGTCTTCTTTTTAAAAGAAGGTTGGTGGCTATTTGTCTTCTTTTTTGTAAGAGACTACTTTTCTAGATTCCTTTTAGGAACAATAAGTTGTCTCTTGGAAAAAAGCATTTTTGGTTCTTTGAACCTCTGCTTTTTTCAAAGGTCATTCTCCTGTTTTTAATAGGAGTCAAGATAAGTTGATGCTATTCCTGTAGGGTCTAGCATGTCCCCATTATCATTTTCGGACGTAACCTCTTCTAAGAGAAGCATAATGTCGTCTTCATTGGATTGATCATCATCCATCTCTTTGAGAGCTTTCTTTAATCTTTCCTTAAGCATATTCTTTGATGGCGAAGTTGAGGTTGCTTTAGGTGATACCTTTACTGGAGTTTTGCATATTACCTTGGGAGTTCATCCTCGAATTTGATTTTGTCTGACTCTGTCTTAGGAAAGTTCCAAGATATAATATAAGAAATTATTTTCTTAATAAAATATTTACACATTTTAATGTATTCTGGGAGTGTAGAAATTTCTTCCTTGGTTTGAAATTCATCAAACCTATTGAGAAATTGTTGAGGAAGGATATCTCTATTTCCTCTGAAATAGCTCCACCATTCGTAGAACCATCTGGGGATGACTATTTTGACCATGTCTGGACAATACTTAACAAACCAGGTGTGTCCTGGTCTAATATACAAAAAATTGAACCATGCATTCTTGTAATCATGCCAGTTATAAGTCTGAGGCCTATGGGGCATTGGCAACGTGATGGGAGTAAGGAGGTGGTCTGTATACCATTCTGATGAAGGACCCACTTGATGGTGAACCTAGAATAGTTGACATATTCTGTATTCTTATCACTCATGGTGTGTTCAATGATAATAGACTTTGTGTCTACTAGTATGGCTTCGAAGTACCTTTGGGTCTTGAGTGTATTATCTGTATCCACATAATTGTTGCTCAAGTATACTGGCTTAATAAGATTAGCAATAGGAGTTCCTTCATATTGTTTGTCTATAGCCAGTATTGGTAAAACTTGTTTTGTCAAGAATTCAAATTCTTCTTTTGGGGGAGATATATCAGGCTTCTTTTCTAAGGATGGTTTGTCTGCTTGTGCCAAGGTCTCAGGGGACTTCATTGTATAACTTTCTTTGGTTTGTACTTAAGAAGATGTTGTTCCCTGTTTAATCTTTTGATTGATCAACTTGGTTGGTGTAGTTACATGTAATCTTGGGTGATTTGCTAGGACAGTATACCTGTTTTGGAATCCTATGTCCATCCTAGAATTTGTTCCTCGTGGAACATTTAGTTTTTGCGGAAGTAATCCTGAGGGAGGAACTTTGAATGGTCTAGCCATTTGTTGTGTCTTTTGAGGTGAATCTGGCTTTAGGGGCCTCACCAAGTCGTTTTGAATAATAATCTTTTTAAACAACTCAAGATGTTTAAAATGAGTTTCCACATTTTTAGAAAATATAAGAATATCATCAATGTAGACAATAATGAAATTACTATAGGGCATGAAAGTATCATTCATAATTTTTTGAAATTGGGATGGAGCGTTCTTTAAAGCAAAAGGCATAATAATCCATTCATATTGACCAATAGGGACATTAAAAGCAGTTTTAAACATATTATGCTCAGCTATTTGAATTTGCCAGCAGCCTTATTTTAAATCAAATTTGGAAAATATGATAGCATCATAGATCCAATAAATCCTTTTTGTTGGGAATAGGGTATCTAATCCATTGTAATGCTTTATTAAGCGGTTTATAATTGATGACTAATCTGGGGGCACCTCTTTCTTGCTCAACATGTTTGTTAACATAAAAAACCGTACACGACCATGGGGACTTAGAATACCTTTCTGAGGCAAAGACTCAATTTCCTTTTTACATAATTCCAGATAATCAAAATTCATCTGGCAAGGTATAAATTTTGTAGGAATATTGTCCTCATTAAAAAATTTCTCGTATGGGAGGCTGACAACATGCTTTTTTCTATTCCAAAAAGCATTCGGATGATCTCCGCAAATATCAAGAGAGAATTGGTTTTTTAATAAAACAATTTTATCCTTTATTTTAGGATTTTGGAGAATATTATTAATCTCGATGCTATTAATTTCTCCTTTTATAAAACTGACCTGGTTATTTTTCAAAATCAATTTCGAAGTTAATTCATTTATCATTCTCGAAAAAGGTTTAGTAATGAACTCTAATATAAAAGGTTTTTCACTCCAAGTACCAATAATCTTTTTATTATCCCAATAAGTGAGGGGAAAATTATCATTGATAAAGGGTACTCTTTATGCAATCTAAGCAGACTAAGGATGATACTCCTCCAACTTACTCCACAATCCTTGTGGATGAAGAAAGCACAGAAGTGTTCGACCAAAATGATAAGAAAGAAGTTATACTTCTTTTAGAATACATTGATTTACGATGGAAAAATGACCCATGGCAGTTAATGTCCAGATATCTGGATTCAGTTTGTTATACTACAACTGCTTACAAATCCAGGATGCATTATGAGATGATACTCTCAGCAACAGGATCGGGTGAATTTCAGCATTTTTACCCTGCTATTACAAGAAAAGTTTATAACTTTTCAAAGATTATTATAAAGAAGATTTTAACTCCAGAAGAATGGGGAATGATCCCCTTAAAGGAAAGGAATTATACCCACCCAGAATAAAAAATTGCAGTAAAATATAATTATTGGATTATGTGAACAACTTTAATAAAGAGTTATTATATGAAAATGCTAATACGAAGCATTCATGCTTCATAAAGATATATTCTCAAGTTTTCAACCAACCAGTTCCAAATTGGTTTTGCAAATGGTGGACTATATACGGTCCCTCGATAAAAATTCTATCAGAACCATATAAGAAATTATATTCAAAATGGATAGACATATCCCCTAAACTTATAAGTTTAGAGCAAGAAAATATCTTTTTTGAAGGGATGTCTTTGATGTATTTCTTTATAGAATTTTCCATCCCCTGGATTATGAAATGGACCGTAGAAGTTAATAACGCTTCTAAAGGGTTCCCATGCCTACAACGAACTTTTTATACAAAATTCTGGAACAAATGTTACATAAGGACCTTGAAGGCAAAATTCATGGTCAAGAAATACTAGACTTAATAAATGGAGCAATTGATAAATATCATAACACGAATCAATCAAATCCACCAGAAGACATTCTAAGTCCATTTAAACAAATTACAAGGAAGCTTCTTATGAAGAAAGGAATAATATCAAAATTAGAGGCAATAGCCATGTACACGGAGGAAGTCAAGAAAGATCTAATAAAAAATCTCAATATAGATATTGGAGATGATATTTCCATGGCATCAACAAGCCACACTTACAACGATGATGGATCAGGTATGGCGGGAGAAGCCCAGAGTGATAATAGCAATGCCGAAATTGGCATTGACGCTCTTCTCAAAAAATTCCAAGAGGAATTGGAAGAATCTTCCATCAAAACCACTTGCAAGAGAAAGGAAAAGACATATATGAAGGCCCGACGGATTCAATGATAGGGGGTAATAATCCAAACAACTTTAATAAAGATAGCCGAATTGATATGTCGGCCATATTTTGTAGTGGAGAGGCCACACCTTGTTGTCGCTCTTATCCCTTTATTATTGGCCATTATAAAGTGTGTGGGCCACCCTTTCTTATCGCTTTAGAATTTCTAACCTCTATATAAAGAGGCTGTATTTTCATAGTAGAGGTAGGTTTTAGAACCCCCCCATCTCTCTCTCGACATCTCTCTCTCTTTCTAGTAATGTATTATTTCTTTTGGAAAATTTTGTGAGTTTGAATAAAAAAGCTTTTAGCTTGGTGGTACATCAACTTGCGTGGAGTTCGACTCCAGGTACTACTTTTATTTTTAAGTTTTCCTTTATGTACTTAGCCTAAATGATAGGCTAAACTATTTGTGTTGAACTATAACATACTAGGTTACTATAAGTAATGGTGTTAGTGTCTATTATTAAGACAGTTTGAACAATAATACTAAGGTCAAATGTAAGTAATCCATGAAGGTTAATGAAAGGCTGTCGAAGGAATTCGTTGGATTACCCGTTAGCCAGGAGGGCGTGTAGGGCAGACTCGGATAGTAGAAGCTTTCATTAATTATTGTCAGGACTGCTTATATTTGTAAAGGTCCCTTGAGTAGAACTGAACGATCCATCGAAATTATGGTATCAGAGCCATGGTCTTTTAGTTCAACACAGTGTTTATTTATGAATATCATAAAGGGAAAAACTACTGTTAAAAATAGTAGAAAAGAAGAATATGATATACCACAATATTTAGATCTACTTAATAAGTGGACTATTTCGAAAATAGCTCACAGAATTATATACCAGATGGGAACTTTTGAGAAACTTGGTCTCAAACAAGTGGTTAAAACCACTGAAGAAACTATTACTACTGATAGCGATCATCAAACTTTTAGATTATTATCTGAAAATGATCTAGTCTCTTGTAGGGATATTTACAAGTTTACGCATATTGGCTTGGTTCAGGTGGTATTTACTCCCCTATCCTTGAGAGGTTTACCTGAAAGCTTTATAGCAGCTTTAAAAGATGGTAGACATCATAATTGGAAGAAATCCCTTATAGGGACTATACAAACTAGTCTAGTCTATGGACCAATTTATTTTAATGCTTATTCGAATTTGCAGATTTCTTTGCAAGAAGAGAATTCATTAAGTTCTCTTATGCTTAATGTTAAGCTGCATGGTTGTGATTATATGCCTGGTACTGAAGTTGTCTGCATATGTTATAGAATTTATTATAAACTCTTGCATAATTTGAATCCTATGTGTAAGATTATTGATTTTAAAAATGAAACTATTCTTAAAGAAATTAATTTTGGTAAATTTAAAGTTGTCACTCGAAGACCTATTAGGTGGGAAGAGTTTGACTTCCCACAAGAGTGGGTTATTGAGGGTGTTGCTCCACCCAAAAATAATACTAATGACGAGGTTTCAGAAATTGAACAGTTTAATGATGGAACTGTTAAGATTAAATTTTCTGACTTTACGACCATGCATAATAGAATTGATAAAGGGTACTCCCAAAATAATTTGGTTCGTGATATCCTTTACTAAAACAAAGCTTTGAGGAAAACAATTTTTTCCTTTACAAATAAAAGCTTTAGACAATTTAAATTTGATTCCCATTTTGCTGCCATTTGCTGATCTAAGGTTATGGGTGGTCTTATGAAAATATCTTGAAGGAATTAGTCTTTCTGGATTGCAATTTAAATCAGCCGCACTGTCAATAAGAGCAATACATTCTTTTTTATAATTATAATCTATGAGGAGAGTAATTTTAGTATAAAACTTTTGGGAAGTAAAATATTTTAAACTTTGTAAAAAATCTCCCTTTTTATGACCAAAATTAAGATTTCTAAGAAAATCAAGGTTATTATTTTCTCCTTCATAAGAAGATGAAGATCCTGAGTTATCACTCAACTCTTTTCGACTTTTGATATTATCAAGCCTGACTTCAATAATGACATTCTTCTCCTTGAGAAGATGAATGTCTTCTTTGAGATTATTAATCTCTTGTTTGAGATCACTGATAGTGGTAGGAGAACTTATAAGTTTCCTTCTTTCTAACAAAAGATTCTTAACTTCTGCCATGGTCTATGAACCTTCTTTGGTAGGAATCTCCTCTACAATATGAGTTTTAGAGGTGGAAGTATTACTTATCTTATCAATAATCTGAGCTCTTATTTCTGGATCTTTTACCGTTTGTAAGAGTTCTATGACTTTGTCATTATCAATGACATTGATATTTAGTTCCTTAAACCGGGAATAGATCTTATATAGATCATCTTCTTCACCATCATTTTCACACTTTAATCCTTGTTGACAAGGTACACAATCATCCTCTGAAGACATATATTCTTCTTTTTGAAGAGCTTTTAGTTCTTCACTTATAGATGATTCCTCATGACTGCTATATTCAGCTTTTGATTTTCCTGAACCAGAGTTAAGCATTATCTTGTAAAGAGAATCCTTAAGATTATCCTCTATGTCAAGGCTCTTGATCTTTCCCTTGACTCTGCAATCTATTGCGTAATGGACAAATCTTCCACATTTGTGGCAAGTATCTGACTTGTCATATTTTCGTTTATATTTATAAAATATTTTTTCACCTTTTCTTTCTTCGGCTCTTCTTTCTTTCCTCGCAATTCGCTTTTTCTTCCATTTTTTATAATATTTTTTGGAAGATTTCTTCTTGGAAGAATGCTGCTTCTTGTCTTTGGAATTTGCCTTAGGAATATCTAAAGCAAATTATTCACAGAATTCTCCTAATTGTTGCCTTTTATTTAGACGATGTCTTTTGATTTGTTGATTCAACTTTATTTCATTGCAAAAAGAAAGTCCTTCTTGTACACAAGCACTTATAAGCTTTCCATAAGTATAATCCTCATAGTTAATACTCTGGCCTTCTTCTCTCAGAGTTTTCCTAACTCTTTCAGCGAAAAGGCTGGCAAACCATCTATAAACTTGGATTTCCAATGAGTACTATTACACTCTGGTAATTCCATAACTCTTCTATGGAAGACATCTTTATAAAATCTAAAAGATGTAAGAGTCTTGCACCTAAGATTTTGGAGCAATGTTTTTATGGTGTCATTATTATCTGACCATCTTCCTGAGAAATGTTCTATAATATTAAGAACAAGAGTATAAACCGCGTTTTGGGTAAAATTCTGTTCTTCTTCCTGCTTAACTTCTTGGAGAATTGTATCCCTTTGCTCTTGGTTGATATAGTTATCCCACCATCCTTTTAATTGACCAGTAAATCCTGCTGTTATCATATCAACAATAGTTTTATCACTATTCTTGTTAGTTTTACAGATAGTGTTGTACATGAGCATTCTATGTACAGTTGTATAAATTTGTCTATCTGTATAACCATCTATATTCCATTCATAGATTTCTTGCCCATTATAACTATTAGTTATAATATGTTCATGCTCTTCTAGGAGCACGTCCTGGGGAGTAGGTCTAGGATAGTAGTACATCCTTTGGATTGGTTTTCTAGCATATTTTTCTTAGATTTTATTAATCTCATCATAAAATTCATTTTTATGACTGCTTTCTCCCTCTAAAAGGTTATCAACCTTTAAAGGCTTTAAATTATTACCTTTGAATTTCTTTTCTAAAATTCCTCAAGATCTGAAAAGTCTTTCAACTTAAAATCACTGATTTTTGGTGGAGGTTGGATACTGGTATGAGCTACTTTCTCTTTTCCTTTAGAACTGGAACTGAGTTTAGCAAGTAATTTATCAACTTTATCATGAATAGAATCAATATACTCTCCTAATAAGCTCATATAAATGTTTTCTTAATTATGCTGCTTATTCATAACATTAATATGTTGTGTAGTAGTTAAAGAAGCATTATCTTCAAATAAGTTTGAAAAAGCATTAAAATGAATAGTCTTATCATCCAAGTCTTTCAACTTAAAATCACCAATTTCTGGGGGAGGTTGGATACTGGTATGAGCTACTTTCTCTTTTCCTTTAGAACAGGAACTGAGTTTAGCAAGTAATTTATCAACTTTATCATGAATAGAAGCAATATGCTCTCCTAATATGCTCATATAAATGTTTGCATAATTATTCTGCTTAATCATAACATTAATATGCTGTGTAGTAACTAAAGCAGTATTATCTTCAAATAATTTTGAAAAAACATTCAAATGAACAATCTTATCATCCTTATTAATTTGAAAAGATTGTAATGGGGGAAAGACTGATTTTGTAATTTCCCCATTACTCAACGTAAAATCCCTTTCTATCATAGATATATAATTATGAACATGCTTACTCATAAACCATGGGACAAAAGCAATTAAAACATTTTGCTTTGATTCAATAAGATCATAATAAAATTCTTCTTAAAAACAAATCTGTTCTTCTTTATTAAAATTTCTAAAGAACCATTTTCTGAAAGGTTTCCATCTAGATTTCTGAAATTCTTTAAAAATCTTTTCTCTTGCCGGTGAACCCGGACTAAAATCAATAGATTTTTCTGTCATCAGAAAACATTTATTATGTGGAGATTCTATCTGGAAAATTCATTTCAAATTCAGTTATATCAAGATCTGAGCTGGGCCTAGGAATATATCTAGTAATATTATCTCTATCAATTTTATATTATTAGATCTATAATTTTCTCTAATCTGAGAAGTAGATGCTCTGGAAGGAACCTGAACAATATAATTAACAGGAGATATATGCGAAGAGTTAGATCTAGACATTCTACATGGCATGCTATGATTATCAATTCTATTATGCATGGTCGTAAAGTTAGAAAAATTAATCTTAACAGTTCCATCATTAAACTGTTCAATTTCTGAAACCTCATCATTAATATTACTTTTGGGTGGAGCAGCACCCTCAATAACCCACTCTTGTGGGAAGCCAATCTCTTCCCACCTAATAGGTCTTCGAGTGACAACTTTAGATTTATCAAAATTAGTTTCTTTAAGAATAGTTTCATTTTTAAAATCAATAATCTTACACATAGGATTCAAAGTATGCAAGAGTTTATAATAAATTCTATAGCATATGCAGACAACTTCAGTACCAGGTATATAATCATAACCATGCAACTTAACATTAAGCATAAGAGAACTTAATGAATTCTCGTCTTGCAAAGAAATATGCAAATTCGGATAAGCATTAAAATAAACTGGTCCATTGGTTAGACTAGTTTGTATAGTCCCTATAATGGATTTCTTCTAATTATGATTTCTACCATCTCTTAAAGCTGCTATAAAACTTTCAGGTAAACCTCTCAAGGTTAGGGGTTTAAATGCCACCTAAACCAAGCCAATATGCATAAACCTGTAAATATCCCTATAAGGGGCCAGATCATTTTTAGATAATAATCTAAAAGTTTGATGATCGCTATCAATAGTAATAGTTTGTTCAGTGGTTTTAACCAATTGTTTGAGACCAAGTTTCTTAAAAGTTCTCATCTGGTATATAATTCTAGGAGCTATTTTAGGAATAGTCCACTTATTAAGTAGATCTAAATGTTGTGGTATATCATATTCTTCCTTTCTACTGTTTTTAACAATAGTTTTTCCCTTTATGATGTTCATAAATAAACACTGTGTTGAACTATACCACCTATAGTTACTAAAAATCCATGACTCTGATACCATAATTTCAACGGATCGTTCAGTTCTACTCAAGGGACCTTTACAAACATAAGCAGTACTGACAATAATTAATGAAAGCTTCTACTATTTGGGTCTGCCCTACGCGCCCTCCTGGCTAACGGGTAATCCAACGGATTCCTTCGACAGCCTATCATTAACCTGACTGGATTACTTACATTTGACCTTAGTATTACTGTTCAAATTGTCTTAATAATAGACACCAACGCCATTACTTATAGTAACCTAGTATGTTATAGTTCAACACAAATAGTTTAACCTATCATTCAGGATAAGTACATAAAGGAAAACTTAAAAATAAAAATAGTACCTGGAGTCGAACTCCACACAAGCTGATGTACAACAAAGCTAAAAGCTTTTTTTATTCAACCTCAAAAACTTTTTCAAAAGAAATATTATAATACTAGAAAGAGAGAGATATATCGAGAGAGAGAAGGTTCTAAAACCTGCCTCTTCTATGAAAATATAGCCTCTTTATATAGAGGTTAGAAATTCTAAAGCGATAAGAAAGGGTGGCCAACACACATTACAATGGCCAATAATAAAGGGATAAGACCGACAACAAGGTGTGGCCTCTCCACTACAAAATATGGCCGACATATCAATTCAGCTATCTTTATTAAAGTTGTTTGGATTATTACCCCTATCATTGAATCCGTAGAGGCCTTCATTTATGTCTTTTCCTTTCCCTTGCCGGTGACTTTGTTGGAAAATTCTTCCACTTGCTCTTGGAATTTTTTGAGAAGAGCATCAATGTAAATTTTGTCATTGCTATTATCACTCTAGACTTCTCCCTCCATACCTGATCCATCATCGTTGTAAGTGTGGCTTGCTGATGGCATGGAAATATCATCTCCAATATTTATATCGAGATTTTTTATTAGATCTTTCTTGACTTCCTCTATGTACATGAAAATTGCCTCTGATTTTGATATTATTCCTTTCTTCATATGAAGCTTCCTTGTATTTGTTTAAATGGACTTAGAATGTCTTCTGGTGGATTTGATTGATTCGTGTTATAATATATTTATCAATTTTTCCATTTATTAAGCCTAGTATTTCTTGACCATGAATTTTGCCTTCAAGGTCCTTATGTAGCATTTGTTCCAGAATTTTGTATAAAAAGTTTGTTGTAGGCAAGGGAACCTTTCAGAAGTGTTATTAACTTCTGCGGTCCATTTCATAATCCAGGGGATGGAAAATTATATAAAGAAATGCATCAAATACATCCCTTCAAAAATGATATTTTCTTGCTCTAAAATTATAAATTTAGGGGATATGTCTATCCACTCCGAATATAATTTCTTGTATGGTTCTGGCAGAATTTTTATCGAGGACCATATCAAGTCCACCATTTGCAAAACCAATTTGGAACTGGTTGGTCGAAAATATGAGAACATATCTTTATGAACCATGAATGCTTCCTATTAGCATTTTCTTATAATAACGCTTTATTAAAGCTGTCCACATAATCCTAGTAATTATATTTTACTGCGATTTTTTGTTCTGGGTGGATATAATCCTTTTCCTTTAAGGGGCTCATTCCCCATTCTTCTGGAGTTAAAAACTTCTTTATAATAATCTTTGAAAAGTTATAAACTTTTCTTGTATTAGCAGGGTAAAAATGCTGAAATTCACCCGATCCTGTTTCTGAGAGTATCATCTCATAATGCATCATGTATTTGTAAGCAGTTGTAGTATAACAAACTGAATCCAGATATCTGGACATTAACTGCCATGGGTCATTTTTCCATTGTAAATCACTGTATTCTAAAAGAAGTATAACTTCTTTCTTATCATTTTAGTCGAACACTTCTATGCTTTCTTCGTCCACAAGGATTGTGGAGTAAGTTGGAGGAGTATCATCCTTAGTCGTCTTGGATTGCATAAAGAGTACCCTTTATCAATGATATTTTTCCCCTCATTTATTGGGATAATAAAAAATAATTGGTACTTGGAATGAAAAACCTTTTATATTAGAGCTCATTACTAAACCTTTTACGAGAATGATAAATGAATTAACTTCGAAATTGATTTTGAAAAATAACCAGGTCAGTTTTATAAAAGGAAAAATTAATAGCATTGAGATTAATAATATTCTCCAAAATCCTAAATTACAGGATAAAATTGCTTTATTAAAAAACCAATTCTCTCTTGATATTTACAGAAATCATCCGTATGCTTTTTGGAATAAAAAAAAGCATGTTGTCAGCCTCCCATACGAGGAAATTTTTAATGAGGATAATATTCCTACAAAAGCTAGACCTTGCCAGATGAATTCTGATTATGTGGAATTATGTAAAAAGGAAATTAAGTCTTTGCTTCAGAAAGGCCTTATAAGGCATTCCAAGTCCCCATGGTCATGTACGACTTTTTATGTTAATAAACATGCTGAGCAAGAAAGAGCTGCCACCAGATTAGTCATCCATTATAAACCGCTTAATAAAGTGTTACGATGGATTAGATACCCTATTCCCAACAAAAAAGATTTATTGGATAGAGTTTATGATGCTATCATATTTTTAAAAAATTGATTTAAAATCAGGCTATTGGCAAATTCAAATAGCTGAGCATGATAGGTTTAAAACTGTTTTTAATGTCCCTATGGGCCAATATGAATGGAACGTTATGCCTTTTGGTTTAAAGAACGCTCCATCCGAATTTCAAAAAATTATGAATGATATTTTCATGCCCTATAGTAATTTCTTTATTGTCTACATAGATGATATTCTTGTATTTTCCAAAAATGTGGAAAGTCATTTTAAACATCTTGAGCTGTTTAAAAAGATTATTATTCAAAACGGCTTGGTGATATCCAGTCCCAAAATGGCTTTATTTCAAACAAATGTCAAGTTTTTGGGTCATAATATTGAAAGGGGTAATATCATCCCCTTTAATAGAAGTATTGAATTTGCATCTAAATTTCCTGATATTATAACTAATAAAACACAGTTACAAAGATTTCTCGGAAGTCTTAACTATGTTGCTCCTTTTACAAAGGATTTAGCCAAGGACACTGCTATTTTATATGACAGGTTAAAAAATAATTATGAAGCTTGGTCTGATGATCATACTGAAGTTGTTAAAATAATTTAGACAAAGGTTAAAAACCTTCCATGTCTTACTTTAGCCAACCCAAATTGGGAAAAGATGATTGAAACAAATGCATCGGATATAGGATACGGTGGTATCCTAACGCAATATTGTCCTGATAATAAACGTCATTATATTATTCAATTCTATTCGAGTAAATGGAACAATGCTCAAAAGAATTATGCTACCATAGCGAAAGAAATTTTAGCAATTCTTAAAAGTGTGCTAAAATTTCAAGGCGATCTTTGCAACCACAAATTTCTAATAAAAATTGATTGCCAAGCAGATAAATTCATGTTTAATAAGGATTGTAAACACAATGTTTCTGAACAAATGTTTGCAAGATGGCAAGCTTTATTAGCACCATTTAATTTCAAGATTCATTATAAAAAAGGTTCAGATAATAGTCTACCTAACTTTCAAACACGACAATATTTAAACTAGCCATTTGTTTTTCCTTTCAGTATGAGACCTTCATGGCCTCCACCTTCCAGGAGGGGAAGAGGAGGACATATCCTCGCTCAAATAGGAAACAAGCAACTAGTAGCAGCAAATATTGCTTCTACAAGCGGTTTGAATACAGACCATCCTTTGTATAAGGAATTTTTGGATTTTATGCAATCCAAGTAGACTAAGGATTATACTCTTCCAACTTACTCCCCAATCCTTGTGGACGAAGACAACACAAAAGTGTTGGACCAAAATGATAAGGAAGAAGTTATACTTCTTTTAGAATTCAATCATTTATGATGGAAAAATGACCCATGGCAGTTAATGTCCAGATATCTGGATTCAGTTTGTTATACTACAACTGCTTACAAATACATGATGCATTATGAGATGATACTCTCAGCAATAGGGTCGGGTGAATTTCAATATTTTTACCCTGATAATACAAGAAAAAATTATAACTTTTCAAAGATTATTATAAAAAAAAAATTAACTCCAGAAGAATGGGGAATGATCCCCTTAAAGGAAAGGGATTATATCCACCAAGAACAAAAAATCGCAGTAAAACATAATTACTAGGATTATGTGGACAGTTTTAATAAAACGTTATTATATGAAAATGCTAATAGGAAGCATTTATGGTTCATAAAGATATGTTCTCATGTTTTCAACCAACTAGTTCCAAATTGGTTTTGCAAATGGTGGACTTTATATGGTCCCTTGATAAAAATTCTACCTGAACTATACAAGAAACTATATTCTGAATGGATAGACATACCCCCTAAACTTATAAGTTTAGAGCAAGACAATATCTTTTTTGAAGGGATGTCTTTGATGTATTTCTTTATAGAATTTTCCATCCCCTGGATTATGAAATGGACCGTAGAAGTTAATAACACTTCTGAAGGGTTCCCATGCCTACAACAAACTTTTTATACAAAATTCTGGAACAAATGTTACATAAGGACCTTGAAGGCAAAATTCATGGTCAAGAAATGATAGACTTAATAAATGGAGCAATTGATAAATATCATAACACGAATCAATCAAATCCACCAGAAGACATTCTAAGTCCATTTAAACAAATTACAAGGAAGCTTCTTATGAAGAAAGGAATAATATCAAAATTAGCGGCAATAGGCATGTACATGGAGGAAGTCAAGAAAGATCTAATAAAAAATCTCGATATAGATATTGGAGATGATATTTCCATGGCATCAGCAAGCCACACTGACAACGATGATGGATCAGGTATGGCGGGAGAAGCCCAGAGTGATAATAGCAATGCCAAAATTGGCATTGACACTCTTCTCAAAAAATTCCAAGAGGAACTGGAAGAATCTTCCAACAAAATTACCTGCAAAGGAAAGGAAAAGACATAAATGAAGGCCCCGCGGATTCCATGATAGGGGTAATAAGACAAACAACTTTAATAAAGATAGTTGAATTGATATGTCGGTCATATTTTGTAATTGAGAAGCCATGCCTTGTTGTCGGTCTTATCCCTTTATTATTGGCCATTATAAAGTGTGTGGGCCACCCTTTCTTATCACTTTAGAATTTCTAACCTCTATATAAAGAGGTTGTATTTTCTTAGAAGAGGCAGGTTTTAGAACCCCCTCTCTCTCTCTCGATATCTGTCTCTCTTTCTAGTATTGTAATATTTCTTTTGGAAAATTTTGTGAGTTTGAATAAAAAAGCTTTTAGCTTGGTGGTACGTCAACTTGTGTTGAGTTCGATTCCAGGTACTACTTTTATTTTTAAGTTTTACTTTATGTACTTAGCCTAAATGATAGGCTAAACTATTTGTGTTGAACTATAACATACTAGGTTACTATAAGTAATGGTGTTAGTGTCTATTATTAAGACGGTTTGAACAGTAATACTAAGGTCAAATGTAAGTAATCCATGAAGTTTAATGAAAGGTTGTCGAAGGAATCCGTTGGATTACCCGTTAGCCAGGAGGGCGTGTAGAGCGGACTCGAATAGTAGAAGCTTTCATTAATTATTGTCAGGACTGATTATATTTGTAAAGGCCCCTTGAGTAGAACTTAACGATCCACCGAAATTATGGTATCAGAACCATGGTCTTCTAGTAACTATAGGTGGTATAGTTCAACACAGTGTTTATTTATGAATATCATAAAGGGAAAAACTATTGTTAAAAATAGTATAAAGGAAGAATATGATATACCACAATATTTAGATCTACTTAATAAGTGGACTATTCCGAAAATAGCTCACAGAATTATATACCAGATGGGAACTTTTGAGAAACTTGGTCTCAAACAAGTGGTTAAAACCACTGAAGAAACTATTACTACTGATAGCGATCATCAAACTTTTAGATTATTATCTGAAAATGATCTGTCCTCTTATAGGGATATTTACAGATTTACACATATTGGCTTGGTTCAGGTGGCATTTAAACCCCTAACCTTGAGAGGTTTACCTGAAAGCTTTATAGCAGCTTTAAAAGATGGTAGACATCATAATTGGAAGAAATCCCTTATAGGGACTATACAAACTAGTCTAGCCTATGGACCAATTTATTCGAATTTGTAGATTTTTTTGCAAGACGAGAATTCATTGAGTTCTCTTATCCATAATGTTAAGCTGCATAGCTGTGATTATATGCCTGGTACTGAAGTTGTGTGCATATGTTATAGAATATATTATAAACTCTTGCATAATTTGAATCTTATGTGTAAGATTATTGATTTTAAAAATGAAACTATTCTTAAAGAGACTAATTTTGGTAAATCTAAAGTTGTCACTCGAAGACCTATTAGGTGGGAAGAGTTTGACTTCCCACAAGAGTGGGTTATTGAGGGTGTTGCTCCACCCAAAAATAATACTAATGACGAGATTTCAGAAATTGAACAGTTTAATGATGGAACTGTTAAGATTAAATTTTCTGACTTTACGACCATGCATAATAGAATTGATAAAGGGTACTCCCAAAATAATTTGGTTCGTGATATCCTTTACTAAAACAAAGCTTTGAGGAATACAATTTTTTCCTTTACAAATAAAAGCTTTAGACAATTTAAATTTGATTCCCATTTTGCTGCCATTTGCTGATCTAAGGTTATGGGTGGTCTTATGAAAATATCTTGAAGGAATTAGTCCTTCTGGATTGCAATTTAAATCAGCCGCACTGTCAATAAGAGCAATAAATTATTTTTTATAATTATAATCTATGAGGAGAGTAATTTTAGTATAAAACTTTTGGGAAGTAAAATATTTTCAACTTTGTAAAAAATCTCCCTTTTTATGACCAAAATTAATATTTCTAAGAAAATCAGGGTTATTATTTTCTCCTTCATAAGAAGATGAAGATCCTGAGTTATCACTCAACTCTTTTCGACTTTTGATACTATCAAGCCTAACTTCAATAATGACA